>WBMZ01007759.1:0-164582 GCA_013400975.1 Atrichornis clamosus
GTCTTTCAAACTAAGACACTTTTGTTTTCAGCTTCCCACATGCTTGACAAGAAAGCTGCTCTTCATCTTTTTGCTTTCAGTGCTTACAGAGGAATTAATATTCTGCTTGCCAGAACTGATAAAAAATATTTTTTGATTTGGGTTGTTAGCTCTGAGATTTTTTTTTTAAACTTAAGGCAACAGCAGCAGGTAGTGCATAAGTAGATTACTATAACCACAACATGCATTAAAGACATTTCAATATGTTCCTTGTTTAACTAAATCAAATGCTAAATAAGGTCTCTGTTTATGTGTGTATAGATAAATAGATGTGTGGATAGAATTAGTACAAAATTGCCAGGGTGAAGCTGATAAATTATCAGGAAAGTAAAATGCAGTATTGATATGAGAAATTAGATTACATTATGAATGCTAACAGATTAGTCAACAGTTTATACTTCACCTTAGCCCATCAATTTCTGTTTTTAATCTTTCCCTCTCAATCACAAGACCCACAGTGTTCTCGTATCTCTGAGGAGAATGAGGTATCCTGGCAGGTAGTAGGAACATATGTTCAAAGAAATGGGAAGGCATCAGTGCCAGGAAGTCTTTGTTTTTTTGCATTGTTCTTCTCCCGCCCCCAACCTGCAAAATCCTCTGCTCCCTGCCCCACTTCTGGTCTACTTGGGACTAAGTGCTTTTCCACTCCATTTATGTCACAGCAGGACACTTCATAATCTCAAGTTACATATTTTTCTCTGCTGCACCACTGGTGTGGGTGTCATTTATGCTCATCCAACAATTTACAGCAATTCTCTTACTGGCATGGGTTCAGCTCCCAGCCAATCGGCACATCAGATTCAAGCACAATTCCAAAGCATTTGTATGGATTTAAGGAAACTGGCAATGGGTCATTATTTCAGTAGCCCATTATGGTGAATATAATGTCCTGTAACACGTAAGAAAATGTGTTATGTGTTGTAACAGAGAGTAAAGACATAAATTGTATACAAAATACTCTCAACATAAATTCCTTTTTAACTGATCATTTCTCTCTTACACAACCTCGGGTAACTTGACCTTCTTAATTGCCATATTTACAGTAGAAATTTGACACTGGACTGATTGCAAATGTATTTCTAATGGATTTTCCCCAGAGATGTTTCATTAAATCTGGTGAGAACCTTTTCATTGCTTTTTGTATTACTTGTAAAAATGCTCTTTTTAGAAGCAGTCAGTTTCAACAAATGTTTGCCTTTTCTTTTCCTTTTCTTTCCTTAATGGACTTTGTGGTTTTGGAATTTGTTGTAGTAATAATGGTATAAGAAGTTTGTTCCAGGAGACTCCTGTTATTTTGAAAATGTGACCCATAATAAATGGGGCCTGCAACTCGGGATGCCTTTAGTTGACAGTCAATCAGCCTATATAAATATGTAAAATAAAATTAATTCAACAATGGGGGGACCTGAAGGTGAGAAATTGCAACATTAAGGCAAGATTGTGCCTGCTTTGAGGGTAAGGAGCTAGGTTTGTCCCCATCAACCCGAGTGAAAAAGTTTACTACTGCCAGAAGTTCTGGGGGAGCCTCGTTGTCTGACACTGAAAAATGTCAAAAACATACAGGTGGAACATGGCCACTGGTACCAGTAGCAGCAAGGCACTTGGGTCATCTCTAGCTGTTATATACCAAGCCTGTCTGGGGCCAAATTCTGCTCTCAGCTTGCCTAGTAAAACCAGAAAATTTACCACTTTCACTGGTAAAATTCCCACAGGCTTACATGAGCAATGCAGCCATGTCGCTGAGACCAGGGTTTGGGTCCTGTGCCAGAAGTGAAGAGTTCATACTGAAACTAAGTTGTTTTAGCTGCTGTTGCTCCAGCTTCCAAAGAGGGTATAAGAGAGAGTAAAAATTACAAAATTATATAAACCACAAAATATACTTGGCTATGGGTAGGAATGTGTTGTTATGTAACGTTTTTTTCCCAGAATGTTTTTACTGATATATGTGTGAATCCTTCTATCCACATTAATTTAGTCTTTATTATTTCTCCTAGAAAAATCCACAACCCGTTTTTATTTAAAATCCTATTATATGTCTAATCCTCTGTCTTTTTTAATCTCAGTCCACATCATTCATGTCAATCCCAAAGAAGTCTTAACTGACACACTGTTGTGAGGTTAAACATTGTGAGAACTTGAGACAACTAAAAATCATTAAGTTTGGAAACATTAAACCATAAAAAATGTTATTGTTACTAATGTAGTTATTAAAATATTTGAAAGGTAAATATTTAAACAACTTTGGCTGCTCTGATATTAAGATTAATAAATATTCTTAATTTTACAATATAAAGCTGAATAAAATCCAACATACATTTCTTGAAATAAATATTTCTTTTTCTTCAGTGTAATTCAGGGAAATATGTTCTATGAAACATTTATACACTACGTCACATTTCAGAGTTTCTGAAGAAGAGAACGGCTGCTTACCACTGAGCATAATTACACATTGATCATAAGATAAATATCTTCCATCAAATAGGACCATCCTGTAATGAAAGCTTCTTCAAATTTATTAAGACAGCCAGAGGGATTCCTGTAACAAGATGCTGGGATGAAGCCCACAGCTCAGTTCTGTGTATGAATGGTGTTTCCCTAACTTCCAATTTTTTTAAAGTTGTTTCAAAAATAAAAGCTCAACCCTAAAAACTGCAAAGTGTTTACTGGAAATGTGCAGAGCACCTTCAATTCAATCTGGGTTCACCTGCTCACAAGCTCAGCCTGGATTCAGAAACTGGGTACAGTGTAGTAGCTGGCTATTTCAATAACAAAAGCCTGTTGTGGAAAAACTGTACTGAGATATTCTTTAATTATAATAACGTTTTAAAACTCCTTTACATGTCTGCAAATTAAAGCTATTAACCTATTAGTAAAACTTAAAGGAATGTTAATTTTCCTTTTAGCACAATGAATGAAGATGATTCCAGGATGGTGGAAGAAAATGTTGGGATTTTTTTTTTAAGTGAAGAGGAAGTAAAATATTTGCATAAAGATCTGTATCTGCTAATCAGGTTTCTGGCTGCCTGAGATCTAATTTAGTGTTGTTTTCACTGCAGTGTTTACTGGAACACCATTAAGAAATCAATGCCTTTGATTAAGCGCAGTCAAAGAGACACCAGCAGCAACCTTCCTTCTTTATTCCAGTGATTTAAGCAAAAAAACAAAGGTTTTTTTGAACAGGGTGAAATTACCAGAGTTCAGGACTTTCCCCCTCTTTTCAATTTAGGGTTGTGGTCATGTATTCTGCTTTCTGCAATCTTAGATTAATGGATAATCTTGGCTCACCAAGGACTATACGCTGGATATTTCCTTCCCTGCTGACCGTGTCATCTGGTGTGTTTGTGCAGTCCTGCTGTGACTTGCTCACATGCTGGATAAACAAAGTTTTTTCTCATTTTCTTTCTTCAGCCTACTTGTCTTTGAATGGTCCGCCTAGCTTGACTGGAGCCATGTAATGAATCTATACCTACTGTTGGAAACCTTGGTGCTGGATTATAACGTTGCCACATGAGGAGTGTCTTGAACTGATGATATTACCTTTTCCCACCCACATTTGCAACAAATTCAGCAGGCAAGTAAATGGCTCATGACAGTGCATCTTATTCACAAGCATCTTCTCTCTGAGAATCTGTAATAGTTTGGTGGTAAGATTAGGAGCAATTAGCTCCTAAATTCAAGACTGAACCAAACCCCAAAACTGTAGAAGTGGAAAACTCTTTGGACTGTTGCCATTTTTGAAAGGAAGAATATGGGTCATTGTTCATGCTTCAGGATAGATTGGATAGATACTGTGTACTAGGAGGAAGTATGCTTATAAAGGATTTTCCATAGTTATAAGCTAAGCATAAAAAGTAAAGTTATTCTACCCTACAGCATTATAAATTCAGCTGCTTGGAGAAACTCTAAACCGGTGACACTGGTCATGCAAGTTGCCTCGTCATGTTCTGTATTTCTAAATGATTAAAAAATGCCAAAGAAGGAGAGATTGTCAGGTTATTTAAAGTCAAGTCATTATCTTAGCAATTTTTCCCCTTGCTCCCGAGGCTCCTTCCTGTCTCTGAGTTAATCATGTTTTTAAATTCAAGAAACTGATTGTGACAGATGGCTCCTATGTACAGTTGTGTGTGTGAATATGTGTGCATACATATGCTTGTGGACCTCTGAAGCATATAAGAAAATGTGATTTTTGCATTGCATGCTTTACTTGGGTAAGAAATACAAAACCAAGCCAGTGTCAGTTGAACATAATTTTTTACAGCTATATCATATCACCAGTGAATGCGACTGGCAGGAAAGGTGTTAGTTCAGGAACTTGAAGGCTATAAATTTTCAGTGCAGCAAAGAGAGAGTATAAGGACCAGAAAGCAGAGCTGCCCTACACTGACTCACCGCTTGGTTTAACTTTCTTTAGGGACTTAGGAGAGCCTGACAGATCTCTTTTGTTTCAAGCTACGCCAGGTTTGCTTTTGTGGTGAGTCTGTTGGCAAAGATGTTCCTGAGAGGTAGGTTTTGCCTGGAAATAACTAGCAAGGAACGGAGTAACTGTCATGCTAAAAGACTGCTGTGTGGGGCTGTTGCTGATTTACTAAAGACTTCGATCACAGCAGGACAAGCGAGTTAGATTTTGTTACTTTAACTGGGAAGCAAGAGGTTCACTCTCCAGACCATCCAGTTCCTGGGTGATGGTGGGGCTGCTTGTTTTGAGCCTAATAGTGAAGTGAGAGAACAGAACTATGCATTAATTAGGGGGGAAAAGTAGTACCTCTAGCATTGCCCAGGAGCTGTAGGCTTTCAGCAGTTTAATGGCAACTGGAGTGATTTTCTGAAAATTCATGGCTGAATTTTTAGCTGCGTTTCAAGTTTTAGAAAGGTAGTAATTTTGATTTGGAAATCACCTCACAGAGTTGTTCTAACTCTCTGAGTGGTTCTCCATTGTCACCAAGAGCCCCTTTTTCCCTAGGATAATTTCACCAATTAAATTTTAATTTAAACGTGCGACCTGATCTTCCACTGGTAAAGTCAAGGGAAGCTTAGTGCTGCCATGCAGCCAGAAACTGTTATGCAGCAGTAGGTCTTATACGTATTTGCATGTAATAAATTGTTATTTATGTACCTGTAATTAATATGCAATGTGCCTTTATTAATTATAATTGCGGGATACAAAACATGTTCCCAAGATTTGTGTTACCCTTTTAAACCTTCTGTGTAAAGGAGGTGCCTCATTCTTAAGTCCAGAGCAGTCCCAGAAGATATCTTCTTTGATTTTACCTCATCATGAGTTATAGATGTTTCAATTTTCAGATTATTTACTATGTTTTCTTTATTGAATATTTTTGCTGATATTGCTCATTGCACCAAGTCTTTGGCAAGTTCATTTTGGTAATGATGTTGTGAAAGACACGCAGAAATAAACCCAGCAAGTTCTGTCAAGCCTGGTTTGTGCTCCTAGTCCAGACCTACCAAACATATGTGAGTACTCTCAGTTCAAATCAGAAACCAACACACCCAGTGCATGTGACAAACTTCTTGACACTGATGGGAGTTACTTGCTGCTCATATTTACTGTTTTATCAAAATGTGTTTACAATATTTGGTAGAAATACTTCTGAGCAGGATAAGCATATGCAATTACATTTATTTAAAGCTTTAAAAGCCCTGTCCTTCATGGAATAAACCCCATATTAAAAAAAAAAAATAAGGCAAAAAGTAATTTTTATAAGTTTGGGGGGTTTTTTCCAAGCTACTTTCTTCATGGGTCTTGGGAAATCACTTTCTACACAAGCTTTTTCTTTTAAAAATGACTTCATTCTGACAGAACATCCTGTAGTGTGAACCAGGCTTCTTGAGGAAGGAAAGGAGTGTTTGGGGGGAAAAAAAATTCTTCCTGGAAAAAGCTAATCAGTATAAAAGCAAAATGGTCAGCAGCATCTGCATAAATTTTGAGGAAAAACTGAAGTAATCCAAATGTGTAAGGTATTTTTCAGCAACAGGAAAGCACATTATTTTCCTCATCCATGTACACTGTACTTTGTTCCTGTCCCCTGGGGAAGCTGCTCTCCATTTTTTTTTTTTTTTCCTTTTGTAACTTGAAAGATTTGAGAAGGAAAAAAAAACCGGAGTGAGTCATAAATTGAAAATACCTGTATATGACAACATCCTTTGTACTTGCTGTTACACAGCATACGCAATGAAGTGTGTCCGTGTTATGCATCCCTGTAGTCCCTCAGTGTGTAGGCAGCCTGGCAGCTGTGTATTCCCTGTTCCTCAGGACCTGTGCGATGGGTGGTGGCAGTGGAGAGGGCCCCTGCAGGTTTGCTGTGCACACAGGCACGGCTGCCGCTGTGGTGCCGTGCCACCTCTCACCTGAGCGGCAGCCAAAGGCGGTCTCTCCTTGATCTCCACCTTCAGGCAGGAGAAAGGGGAGGCTGCAGGGCTGGCAACGGGGCCGAGCCCAGGTGGCGTGGTGGAGGTCTGAAGTGCTCCCCGAGGGTTGGGAGGTCCTTCGCTGCACCGGGACATCCTTCACCTGCTGTGAAATGTCAGCTGTACGGAACAGGGAGAAGGCAAGGGAATGGAAAAGAGGAAAGGAAAAGGAGACTGAGCGTCTGAGCAGCACTGACATTGCTTTCAGCCATGAACTCTGGAAAGCCTAGAGGTAAAAACTCCACTCTGTGATATGACTTCCTTTGAGCTCTGGCCTTATGTGCAGTCTTAAGGAAGTCACTTTATCTCCAGACCTTGGCTGCTTCTTCCCACTGCTGTCCTTTCTGCTGCCTCTGCTCTGCTTGCAGACCCCATGAGAGCCAGGCAGTCACTCCCCATACACCTAAAACACATTGCAAAGGTGGTTCTGGTTCCTGCCAAACGTAAACAAATCTGAGCTTAAAAAAAGTGCTTCAAAAGATGTATTTTTAAAATCTGAAGGGTGTAGCCAGTGTTCTGAGTGCCCCTGAGTTTGTATCCAAAAGGGCTTGCTGTTTGACTGTGCTGCTCTGGTTGTGGTTTTGTTTTTATCCTCTAATCCAACTATTTTCGTACAGGAACTGAAAATTGCCCGAAGATATATTTTTGAAGGCACACCATAATAATGCAATTCTGGTTTCTGTCACACCCTTGAAGGGACATTTTCTGATCTCACTCATACCCTGGCAGGCAGGAAGGGTTTGCTGTGGCTTTGTATGCTGAAGCAGAGAGACCAGGAGAGACATGGAAACTGCAACTGTTATGGAGAACATGGTTGTTTTGGTGTCTTGCCAGTAGTGCCAGAGCATCAACAGATGTTGCATATGTGATTAGAGCCTATGCAGGTAAAGAGAAGAGACTATGTGGGTTATGATATGGCTGCAGAGTCTAGTTTTTGGTTAAATTGCTAGAACCCTAAATAAAACCCACTCACCTGAAAATATCTTACATTTGCTGTTTTCTTGGGTTTAAAATAGTTTCCTGAGGGAGGTGCTTGTAACTTAGGTAGAAGGAGCCAGATTGTTTAATTTTTTAAAATAGCTCAAAGAAAATATTACCATTTTTCAGGAAGAGCAACAGTTACTGGTAGAAACATGGTATTGCTGGCTTACAGACTTGGAAAGCCAGGCGTATTGTACATCACTTCTGATGTGCAGTATGTTATCCTTGACTATAAAAAGTCAGGGCTAAGCCTAGGTAGGAGCAGTGGCTGGCTTTGGAGGGTAGAGCTGAGCCTGGAGAGACAGGACAGCCTGGGTTGTGAGGCTGGACTGCTTTTCCAGGATTGTGTTTCCCTGAAAAGATTATCGCCCCATTCTCCACCGTAGGGCCAAACGTGCAAAATACTAGAGTTAATCACAATATGTAACCAAGGTGAATGTGTTCACATTTTTTAACCTATCCATTTATGTTTATTTAGAAATAATAAGTGGCAAATCCTGCTCGCAGCTCAGAAAGTGCTGTAGCCAACACCACTGAGTGAGTATAGGTCAGGGCTCTGTGTCAGAGGAGGACTGGGTATGACAAGACTTCCCTCTCACCCTGCCCCTTCTGCAGCTGTGCATCCTTTCTGCAGTGCAAGCCTCAGATTCAGGAGATTTTCAGGGTTACTGTCAATTCCAGTGGGAAATGGCACAAAAGTTATATAGAAAATTGCATGGTAGGGAACTGCTGAGTCTTACACATTGAATTCAATTGAGTCTTTCATATGGCTGGAAGACCAGAATGTGATCCTGTGCCTTACTTTCTCTTGGATGTAACCTAAGAGGAAAAGTGGGAGACTGAACATTGCCTTTTAGGAATCTGGCCCTTCGCCTTTGATTTTACTCCAGAGCGGAAGTAGCAATGTTTGCAGCCCCCACGTTGCCGGTGTGTATATCATTCTAGACAGCAACTTCTTTGTTCAAAGATGCTTTTAGATGTAGGATTGAGTGTATTGAGTGCACTGATGTTTAGCCCTGTGTTTTCACCCATATACCTGCAGGTCTGTCATGGCTGTAATCTTCTGTTGATGCATATGTTTCTGGTCTACAGGCAGTCTTTCACAGCATCGTTAACTGCAGTGTGCTCTTTCACAGAGAGCCATGGAAAACACCTGCCTTCTACAGCTGCCAAGATTTTTTTTAGATGTAGTCTTCATTGCAGTATGCTTATCTTTTTTATATACATACAGGCATATATGCACACACATGAATATTTCTATATGGGATATTCTGTCAGCTGTCATGAAATAATAAGAGTGAATAAATATAACAATGTGAAGTAACAATGAATGCCTTCAACTTTAGTCATTTCATACTGTGTATTTATATAAATTCATTGTTTTCAATTATAAATTTTTTTAAACTCCTGATGCATTTTAATGAGAAGCAAGGGTTTAATGGACAAGTGCCTACATTACTCTCATGTGCATTTATTCCTGTGCATTCATGTGGGTTTTAGGTATAATTTTAAAGAATTTTAAATTAATTTTTTTAAATTAAGGGGCAAGAGCTTTTGTTTCCATGATGCAGAATCTGACTATATATTTATAGCGATAAGAGAAAAGGCAAATGAACGCATATTCGTGAATGAGGCAATTACTTTTGTCTTGGAACATAAAAGGCTACCAGTTGATGTGTAAATATTCTAATGTGTATTTGGCACGGTAAAATTGGAGATAAGGATTGGAAAATGAAAAATTAGGCATGATAATGCCTGGGCAGGAGTAAGCTCTGGTGAACATCTTACAGGCCAAGAAAATCTGGTTTTGTAAATTGATCTTTAAAGGGAATACTCTCTGTGAAGATGGAGAATAGTTTATCTTGGAAGGGATACTTTTTTCCACTGGCATACAAGCTATCAGTTTTCTGGTCCCAGTGTGAGAAATAGAAAAGCTGTACCTCATTAGGAGAAGAGCAGTAAATCCAGCAGTCCTCTGTTCCATCAAAGCAGGTGATGCCCAACAGCTCTGCCGAGGGGTAACAGGTGGTACCAAAAGGTGCTGCTGTGGGAGACCATACACAGAGTGTGTCTGAAGGCAGAAAGCCACACTGCAACTGCCTTCTTGGGAAGGAAGAGAAATGTAATATTTAGGGGTTTTAAATATTACTGCTCTGAGCTGGAAGAGACAAGTCATCCCAAAGAGAGGGGGCAGTGCGGAAGAACACATGAACACAAGGGCGGGAAGTATTGCATGCCACAAGAAATTGCCACGGTTTGCAGAAAAAATAACAATCACAGGCTTCCTTTTATTTTCTTATATATCATGGCATTCCAGACAACGTCAACATTATCCTATTAGGACAGGCTGAAGGCCCCAGAGAGCAACTCCTCCAGGTGACTGCATTTGCTAGTATAAGATGTTTTCCATCCAGTTGTTCTAAGATGATTTTCAGTTTAAATACAGTCCCAAATCAGCCATTTACAAGGAGCTGTTGCTGAACAAACACACACTGAGAACAAGCACAAACCTGCAAACTTTCTCTTCATCTTGTGAAAGCATTTCAAATGCCTCAAAAATGAGGAGAAGAAATAGCATCTCTGAGGCCTCAGAGGTGGGGCTATTTAGGCTTCCAAACACATCTGTTGCTGCTAAGCCTTAGACACATTGAGACATAGCATGGAAATACTGTCCTTGAGTTAAAGCTGAGCATCATCATGGAAAAGCTAGTGTTGAGGATAAAATATTGATAAAACAGGAGTTCGTCAACCAGTACATGGTGAGCTGTGATTACAAGGCTGTTAAAAGCCAGTCCTGTAGAAGCACCCCCTTGGGTAAGGAGAGACAGCTCGCTGAAGAAACAACGAGTTGTCAACAGGAATAGTTAATGGAAGGGCTTGTGAGGGTGCAGCTTCCCCCGCAGATCAGGTGGTGACATTTCAGAGCCATTTCATCAGGGGAGGGGAGTGAGATGTACAAGCCAGTGATCTTAGAGCGTTGTGATAGCATTCCCTAAAGGGGGAAGGAAACATAAATTAGATCAGTGATCTCCCTGAGCAGAGCTGCCAGTTGTTAACATCTCTGAAGGGAGTGCACAAGCCAAGATGACACTGCTGAAGGAAAAGGAGGAACTCATTTGTCTAGATGTACTAATGCATTATTTTGATTGTACCTGCACTGGTGGGCCCCTGTTGCAGGAGGTCAGAACTTGACAAATGCTGATTAAACAGCCCCTTTCTGAAGATAAGCTGTCACAGAACAGAGCAGATAGGCAGGACTGAAAGTGTTGTTTTCCTCGAGGTTGTACATGTGGAAGTGTCAGAGACCTGTTGACCTCCAATGCTGCCCCAGAAGAAGGATCAAGAAGAAGAGCCCTCAAAGTTTATAAAGGTGTTGTTAGGCTTTAAAAATACAACTGCAGTCTGGTGTTCCTTGTTACCCTGCAGATGCAGTGTCTTACAACTGTAATCTGAACTCATGCTCTTTAATGGAGTGTATACTACTAATCGCTCAAAAATCAGTGGGTTTTTTTTTTCCCCTTTATAATGAGACTGAGCTTTTTATTTGTATGTGGATGGAGTTTTGCCAGAACGGCTTATGTCAAGTGGTTTCAATCAGCAATGTGAAAACTCATGGGCTTGTCTCGGCAGGTAGAGAGAAGTGGAAATCATGCACTTGAAAAGAATGTAACTAATGACTCCACTTCTGTATGTGTTTTTTTTCCAGGGAGAAAACTGGTGTATAAGTCTACAAAATGTGAAAAATTTTCCAAGCCCAAATGTTTAAGTCTGTATTAAAACATAAGTATTGCTTTGGGGGACCACCATGCATTACTGTATAAAATTTTATGTGCAATAATCAATAACTAATTGGGAAATTTGTGACAGGATTTTTAGTAAACTGTTCATTACTTTAAGCTATCTTGATTAGAAAATCAGAAAACAGTTTGCATTTAACTTGCAACTGCAGCACCCCTTGGCTTCAGTGGGCTGTAGGCCAGCCCCAGAGTGGGGGGACATTCCCACTGTGCCGGGTTGGGATCTCACCTAGGGAGCAATGTCACCGATGTTTCCTTGCAGCCATCACCTATGAGCGTGACTTTGCCTTCTCAGGGAACTGTTTAGGCTCTGGCAGGAGAAGGCAATGTCCCGTTGACCTTTTACAAAGGAGGTTTGTCTTGGCAGATTGGTTCTCTTGTTCACGTCTTCTGCTCACCAGAGTGAGTGTGAGTACTGGCCACCCCTACCCGAGACAAAGTTCAGAACCACAGGAGAGATGTCTTGGAGCATCTCATCTACCTGTGATGACAATGACAAGGAAAGGATTGATTCTACATGATTCTAATATCTGGATTTTTGTGCTGCACTTTGTGGTGGAGATGATCTGAAATGTGTAATCATGTAGGGTGTAGTTCAGGGTTGTTGCTGAAGGGGAGGGGTGACAGAGTTCAGGAAATTTTCTTCATCAGACCAGGCTCCAAGGTGGGAATACAGTCGCCTCTCTGGATTTGGGTCATCTCCTCAGCAGCAACATCTGCCTTTTCCCTCAACAAGTTAATATTTTATTCCATGAGGGCAGCAAGGTATGGCAGGGCTTTTCTTCCCTGCAACACCTTCAGTGCTATGCTGAGTTTTCTCATGCCTAATAATTGAGCTGATTCGGCCTTTCAGCAGGATAGCAGTGGTCCGAAACAAGGAATTAGTTTAATACCTCGTGACAGAACCAATGTTAACACTTCAATTTTCCCACTGGCAACATGGAGCCTTCACTTGGCCTTGACACCGCCAACAGCTTTTCCAGCTCATGGGTGACAGCCTCCCTTCTCTGTGTGTAAAAAATGCAGAATCTCTCCTTTTCTTAAACAGGGAAATGAAATAACTATTTCCTAGTGATACTATCAAGCCAGCCAAGATCAGAAACAATAAGAGATGGAGACTCCAGTATTTTATTAAAATGTTTCTTTGAAGAGATGTTTCTGAAGGAAATTGATGACAACCAGGAAGCTGAAAAACTATCCATTGAAGAAGAAGATCTAACACGACTTCAGACAGAAGCCAATTTAAAAAAAAAAACCCTAACTACTTCTTGGTTTTGATTAATGACTTGGCACCAAAAATTGGACATTTAACAGGACTGGATCCACAGTGGAAATGAACATCACTGGGAGTCAGTGATGCAAAACTGAAGGTTTAGAGTAATGACGAGACGAGTCAACTATTTTAGCTTTTTTTGTATTTCTATGTGTATGTGCAAGGAGTCACTGATATTGTTTATCTGACAGCTGCTAGGTCAGAGGTTTTGTGCTCAGAACAGTATAGAAGTGTGAGTTCCAGCATAGGATCAAATCTAGACACAAGCATAAATGTATCATTTCCATTTGTGATCATGAATATCAATGGGAAGCGTGTTCTGCATTCAGGATTTTTTTGAAATAATAGTTGACATCAGGAGAAAGCAAATGAGATTAACAGTATTTCTCCTGTTTTATAAGCAAAGTACTCAGCAGATTATGAGCCTAGTTCAGTGCAAAGTTTCACTTACCCATCTTATTCTTTGTAGAGGTTAACTCTTTGCTAATTTTCCTGAAAAACTGATTGTCAGAAACCTTAGATCTGAATGCAGAAGAGGAAAAAAGTAGTTGAAGACATCTTATAAACCTACACACAGCTAAGTATGTATAAAAAGACATTTGGAGCTTGAATTGCATGAAGAGGGTATGGCTTTAATGAGTGCTGCACTTTCTCTCTCCTGGCTGGGTCAGACAGGGAATCCACTGTCAGAATGGCATCCCTATTTGCACCCATTTTACTCTCTCCCCACATTTTGCTCTAAACTTCTCTTCAAGCACTCTCCTACCTCGGCACCTGCACTGGATGTGTGTGTGTTAAATGTGTATTAAAATCATGTAGTGGCTGTCTGGGCCTTGTTGCGATTAGAGCTGCTGTGAGCTGTTCTCCAGAGTTGGGAGCTGGTGAAAATCTCCTCCAGGTAGATTAGGAATAGCTCAGCATCTTGCTTCCCTCTTCCCATTGAGTTTTCAAAGAAAAGGCAGGTCTGAAAACTGCCAGTACTTATACTGTTATATTCAGCTGTGCTGTCTCAGGGTCATATCAGTTATCAGCACTGAGAGAGACAGAGAGGGAGGGAGAGAGCGAGGGAGAGAAACTTTGTGCTCACAGTAAAACGTGGATATTTTGAGCTCATTCCCTAAGTGTGGGAGGGAAGGAGTTTGGAATTAGCTGGGGAGAGAGGGGTATTTAATGGAGATATTTCTCTACTGACTTCAGCCAAGATCTCTCAAGGCTCATAAATTTGACTAGCAACGCTTTTGTTTCTGTCGTTGCTGAATGATATGGATCACTGGTTAGCTCTTTTCCTTTTTACCGTTTTTTTTTTTCCTTTTGTTTCATTATTTTCAAACTCTCTCATCTTAGAGAAAAAGAAATTGCCAGAATAAAGAAACCAAAATAGGCAGGCTTTTTTCTGTTTCATTTCTTATATCTCATCATCTACGTTATTCTTGATGGGTGTTTTTCCTCCTGAACTAGCAAGATTTCTCCTTCATTACGAAAAAGGTCTTGCAGTTTTGTTCTGGAGTATATGATTTCTCTCCAGTCAGTTTATAAACTACTGCAAGGTTCCAGGGCCCAAGATAAGGCCTGTCTTTGACGATTCTATAGATCCCACAGCCCACATTTCTTCTAACTGAAAGGGCTGTAGCCCCTCCTGGCTGGGTCTGCTGATGAATTGAAACATCCAGAACCACAGATTGTGAACGGATGAAGTTAAACAGTAGCAAAGAGAGAATCTGCAACTTCCTTTTCTTTCAGTAGAGAAATCTGTATCTCCCTCAAGAGCCTTTTAAAAAATGTTCCAAATAAAGTTCAGGAAACTGAAGTGCCATTAATTAATCACAACCTAAGTTTCCAGCACAAGGTGGGAACTGCTGCTTTTGGTACTGATGTTTGAAATCCCAGACCTCATTTGCAGAAGCACCTGTCTGCTGTGTCTTGGGGTTAAATTTTGTCTGTTTTCTTTTCTTTTCCCTGTGTTTTCTGATCATGATTCACCCATTATTTGAGTTATTATTCTGGCATTATTATTCACTGGAGAGAATATTTGAAAGAGAGACGAGATTTACTGAGAAGAGCTGGTCTGCTTTTCACAGTTCTACGGACACATTCAAAACAGAATCTCCTTTTAAATTAACATTGCGGCAGACTGAATTACCTCTTTTGGAAAATTACTTTCCTGTAAGATGTTTTTTATCTTAAGAGAACTATTTGAGTTTAGCAAACAGAAACAACTATTTGATGCACAGATCTGTTTCAAGAAGATTTGAGTAATTAGGGCTTTTTGTTAGGTTATTTTTTCTTCTTTTTTTTATACTCTCCTAGCAGACTTGTTCTAATTTAAAGTGTATTTCAGATGTTTTGCTATACCTACATTTCCGTATGCTTCATGCTTTTGGTAGAAATCTCTCTTAAACAGATAAATGATGTAATTTCTCCTATGTCTGCACTAGTAACTCTTTTCTCCAGGTCAACTTTTTATTGTTTTGTGAATGCACAAAAGTCTAAGGTTTAAAAAAAATTACTTTGCTAATATTGTATGGTTGGACTCTAATTAAAGAAGTTAACTAAATAAGTGACATGGAATATGAGTAATTATAATAAATTATTATGTAAAATATAAGAAGTGCACTATGAATCATTTCTTTATACAATCAGACACATGACACTAGGACAGGAAGGTCATAGTTTCAGACGGAGAGACACAGGACAGCAGGAGATTTCCACAGCTCATTTAAAAGAAGTTCATAGTTTTCTGGCATCTTTTGAATTTTGGGTCTTGTTGCTAAGGGAAAAAACACCCCAAACCATAAGGACTAAGGAGATTTAATGGTTGTAGCTTTCTGAGCTGTTTTACTAATTCCAGCTTTCCTGTGTGAGCTTTGGTTTTGTTGACAGTTCACCTATTAAATTGTTATCTATCACTGAAGAATTAATGTTCATTTAGATGCGTAGCTTAATTCAGTGTTGATTTTTGGAAACATTTTAGGCATTACTTAAATGTTGGTGCCACCTTCCTGCTCAACTTGTATATTCAGAGTACAGTGAGAGCAACTGCTGCACAGTTCCTCCACTGGGAGACGGGGTGAGTGTTATTAATAGCAAATACTTAACATAAGTCTGTGCATTTGAAATTCTCCAGTGGTCCCTGCTGGATGTGCAGTGCAGCCAGGGTTGGTGATGGCACAGCCACTGCAAGTCACCATCCAGGGCTTGAGCTGTTGTGCAGCAGGGGCTTGAAGTGCAGTTGGTTTACAATAACCACTTAAAACTACAGAAGATGCCTGCCTAGCTGCAGGTTCTGAGTTTTCCCTCTTTTCCTCAGTGGTGAGGCCATGACTGGAATTTTCAGAGAGAGTTTAGGAATACCAGCTGCGGCAGCCAAGTCCATCAAAGGAAGGAGAGGAAAATAAGCAATTTTTTTTCTTTAAATGAATGGGGGTACCCTCTTAGTTATGAACCACATGCATATGCTTGCCACAGAATCAGTAATGGTCCACTGTTTAAAAAAATCAGAAAACCTCATTGGCATTGGAGGTACTTCCTGGGGTGTGGGAGGAGGAGAAGAGAGTGAGAGCAATCTGACAAAAACACTGCTCCTAGAGGTTTCCATACCACATGCATAGGAGCTGCCTTATGTAAAAGCAACGAAAAAATGCCATTGGAAAGAAACACTGCTTTGTGGGCATCTTGCATGCAAATACATCTGTGCTCACATCTGTGCTGGAATGCAGACATAGATACAGATCATTAACATCTATTTTCTGAAGGTGATCCAAAGTATCAATCACCTGAATTACTGCAGTAAAACCTGTCTTTTAATGAAACAAAAGTGAGACATGAAAATAAAAGGCAACCTACTTTTAAATGTTTATAGAAGATAAAGGTTTAACCACAAGTCTTTCATCAAATGGAAGACAGTAGGAAAAAAAAAGTTTAGAAAATGCCCTTTGGCTGCTCTTTACTGTGTGGTGAAACCTCACAGTATCTCACCTCATATACTATATGGGCCCTAAAGGCAGCTGGAAATGTTTAGAAATACGTCTATTTTGGTGCATGGCTGCCTCTCTATCTGTTATATCCAGCAGTGTTTCAAGGAAGGGAGATATTTGCTTAAATGAAAAGCCCAGACCAAAGTGTGAGATGGTAAATGGTGCTCGAGGGTATACAGCAGTCTAAACGGTGCCCTCTGTTAAAAGAATCAGCCACCTGACTGCTCATTAGTTAGCAGTAAATAATGAGGAATAGCTTGAGGCAGGAGCTCAGAAGTGCAGATGTCCCAAAATATTCACCCAGTTTGTGGTGTCATGAGATCTGTAGTGTCGTAAGGTAAAATACACGTAATCCCTCTTCTGAGTGAAGTAAAGCATTTTACAGTCTTTGTGGAGTCTAGTAATTTTGTGTAATCTTTTCAGTGAGGATATCAGAAAAGGAAAAGCAAGGTTCATGAGATAAGGCAATGACTGCATAATTTCCCCCTTCCCTGTCATGTTGCATGCCCAAAAGGCATTTAGCGATATGTGGTCAACCCTGGAAATTCCCCCATATGGATGCTGCCCCCTCCTCCCTCTCAAAAGGCAGTAGGTGATGAATCCTAGACTAGACTAATAACAAATCTGAATTTCTCAGATGGCTCCTGTTGTTTTAATGGGAAGACCAACATCTCAAACCAGAATTACCCTGAAAGAGGAGGAGTCTGCATGAGGAGGGAGGGCAGTGACAAGGCTATGGGAAAAGCACAGACATATTTAACAGTGATGGTGCCATTGCAAAGAACTGCAGAGATATAATAGATTTTAGTAGAAATTAATTTTAAAATCTATGGGCAGTTTAAAAAAGGATGTGTATCTTTTCTGTTAAGGTATTTTTATACCCTAGAGACTCCTTCTCTTAAATCTATAGCAAGTCTTTCTATAGATTAGATTGCTTTGGATTTTGGGTGCTCTCTAAGGTCAGAAGATACCTATTGTAAAGTTGTTAGAAGCATTTCAGTCACAAAGAAGCTTCAGTCCCATTAAATTTTAATGAAATTTGGGCTGCCAAGTGCCTACATTTTCCCTGTTCTGAGAATTCCTCCTCCTATTTTTTCTGTTTTCAGGGGTGTGGGTACAACTCCCCAGTTGTCTGAGGCCACATGAAGCAACAATCATGTGAGGGAAATCAGAAGGAAGGCCAAAGTCAAGGCCTGCTCTACTCAGCTATCCTGATGAAACCCCCCTGCACTGGTGAGTAGGCGATACCTCTTGTCTGCTCTGCTCTGGCTTCATTCCATCTCCCTGACCCTTTGGCAGTGCATCAGAGCCCAGCCTCAGGTTCCAGTAGGTCTCACCTCCTCTTGTATCAGGTGTCATCTTATGTCATCCTCTCCCTACAGCTCACAGCATTACCTGCCTTGATGTTTCTTTGATGTGTCCTGCTTAATCTCATACCAGACAGCCCCTGCGAAGGTACCTGCACAGGAAGGGAGTCCGGGCAGACTCAGATGCCACGGCTGTTACACGCTTTTCAGTCATTGCTGCTCTAATCTCTGCCTGGGGAGGGTCTGATCGAGGTCCCTGTTCTGTTCACAGTAGGTTTCTTACCTCTTCTTTGCCACAATCTGCCCCTACTTGTGGCCTATTTATTATGGTTTGCAGGTTTGTTACCTGAGCTGAGATGCTGAGCTGAACCCCCCTTTCCCCTGACTTCTTACCTTTCAGCACTGTGTCAAATCCTGTTGCTGAGAACCTTAAACATTTTTTTATCTGGTCTGAAAAATCAAACAAATACTGCTTGGGAGCTACCTAAATCCCATAACCAGGGGGTTTAAATTATATAGTGTTTAGTGTAGGAAGAACTTAAAAATGTGGGCCTAGACTGCAAGTCCAGGTTCTTTCTTTTGTTCCTGTATGCCTCTCATTGTTTTCAGATTATATACCAAAGGCAGAGGGATGTTTGCAAACAGATGGGAAGCTGAGCAGTAGTGAGAAAGCATGGGGGAAGGGAGGATGGATGCCACTGCAAAGTGTACTCTACCAGAAGGGGGTAAATCCAGCTGTGTCCTCCCAGTCTGTGCCAGGCTGGGCCCACCCTAATCCTTGATCTCTTCTCCCCTGCTGATGCTGATGTGCAATTCCTATCTTGGGTCCTGCATGCGCTCTGAAGATTTTGTCTGCCCTGAGGGACCAAACTCAAAGGTAGAGTGGATCTCCACCAAATGACCACTGAGCCCAGGAAAGGCTGCTGTGGGACTGCTCTGGGGACTTTAATCTGTGAGACAAATGATCTATCTTTTTTTGTGACTGTTAAACTTTCCTATTGTCTGTTTCTCTCTCTGTCATGCATTTACACAAATTGAAATTTAAAAAGAAAGAGCAAGTGGAAAGAAAAGCGGGAAATCCAACCTCAATAAACTCTCCATAAAATCCACAAATTAAGGGCAAGTACATCATGAAAGCATATTAGTCAGAGAGCTATAAATTCCAGCAAATTGATTGTCATATATAATCAAAAACATACTATAATATATAAGAAGTTGAAATAAATACCGCAAACCAACCTCAGTCTGTAAATGTTTAAGATTGACTAATCTTCATACCACATGTACCTGAGGTATAAATTAAAAAAGCAGGAAGGCTTAAAAAAAAGAAATAGGAAAATAGGTATGTGTCTTAAAAACGGGAATTAAAATGAAAATGCAGTCCTTTGAGTCACCTTTAGAAATGGACTGCAAGTCCTTGGATGTCTTGAAGGATTTTCACAGGATAGATACATTCTCATGCACCACTCAACAGTGACCAGTCTCACCTTACTGAACTGAACCCACAGAAGAGCCTCTAGTGATGGTCCTCAAAGAGTGTGTCCCACTTGCTCTTGTGGAGGTGACAAATGCAGACACGTAAAGGCTGTGACACAAGGTGTGCCAGCGTGACAATGCATTGACTTGGCTGAGAGAGGTTGGAGACCACCAGCTGGGAGCTCTGCTGGCTGCAGTACAGCTCTGCCGTGTCCCAGACCTGCCTGTGCTCCTTGGGTGCTCCTTTCCACCCACAGCCGGCTGCCGCTCACCCACAGCTGCCTGGGCACCTGAGTTAGGGACAACCCCATCTACAGTGATGGGACACCTTCAGGAGCTACCCCATGGTTTGTGATGCTCACCAGGACCTGCTAGATGCCAATGGGCTTATGCATTTCAGATCACTTGTCAAATTACTGTCTATACTCTTTTACAGCAAAATACTTTAACCTTTAAAGTTATCATATGGACCAAAGATATCAAGAGCCTGCATTTAATATAAACATGTGCAATTGTTTCTGCAACTGTTTCTGTGTGTAATCTGAAATGATCTGCCCAGGATTCCCAGTGCTCAGTGCCCCAGAAACTGTCTTGAAGCCAGTTTCTTTATTTAGTATATATTCTAAATAAGTAGTTGCCTAAGGCACCCTCCTGCCTGCATTAATAATGTGGTATAGGCCTATGGTTTCCAGTATCATATGTGTGGAATTTCTTTTCTCAAGTCCTGAGCAATCTGCATCTAATCCTCCAGCAGCAAAGATGTTCAAAAATCATGGTACTGGGCCTACTGTTTGAAACTATTTAGCTCAAAACAAGGAATATGTGATGAGCAGCCTACAGCCAGAGTAGCATCCATGTTATTAAGGACACGGTGATAACAAATGGGAGAGGCAATGTGTGAAATCATACTAAGAAACTGAAGGGGATGTTTGGCAGCAGGATCGGGCAATGCGCAGGAAGGCTGGGCTGAAGGAGCCAGCCCTAGTTCCACATGAAGGTCTCCCAGTCCGTCTGCCTGAATCCATACCAGGGCAAGTGCTGACTGGGAAGCAGGAATCTGCTGTCAGCTGGTGCTGCAGTATGCCTGGTGCAGGGGAAATGACATCCCTTGGGTGGAGGCAGGTAAAAGGGAGTGCGACCTCGCCTGAGCCGGCTGTGGGCACTGACTGCACCACAGTCCTGAACACTGACCTGAAATGTAAGGCAGTTTTCATTCACATGGAGCCTGAATTGCACCGTTCTGTCAGTAACTATTGCCAAAGCCCTTCAGGTGAAGATAGACTTGAGAAGCGTCCCGAAGCTGCCTGAAACCTGATACTTCCTTCCTGGCGGGATTCGAGGCCCACTGTCAATAGTGTGTCAGTGCAAAACGGAAGCAGCAGTGTTTACAAAATTAACAAATGGACTTCAAGTTAAACACTGGGCAATTTGTGAGACAGCTTTTTTTCTCCAAGTGTTGACCAGTCTCCTGAGATTACTTGCAGGTGAATGTTCTGTTATTCTTTCTGGACTGACTTATTCTTACATCATGTCATTTTTAATTGCTTTTCTTGAGAAAATATGCTTGCAACTCCATACTGTTAGCCTCCTTAGGGTGCTTTTGTTGTTAACCTTTTCCCAAGGCTGCATTCACCATTCCTAAATCACATGTATAATTTTACTGGCTTCTAATTAATTACTGCAGTTGGGAAAGCAAAATTTAACTCTGTATATAGTACATGCCCTACAGTATTAAGCTCTGGAATTGCATATAGTACAAGACTAAATATCACAGGCTTATTTGTATGGGGCCCTGATCCTGCCAAGATGTACAGACTGTACTTCTTTAGAGCAGTCTTTCTGACTTCCCTGGGACTGCAGACAGGAAGAAAACGTTCAGCACATACCCAAAGACTCAGAATCAGAACTTAAGATGATAAATCCTACAGCAAGAAAGAGAAGCTTTTATCACCAGACACCACTGGGGAGATGCAAAGCAGAGGGCATCTTCCTATCTGCCGGTGTGGGATCTTGCCTGCATTGCTTCACTGGGCTATAATCCTCCAGCCTTCACAAAAATGGAGGATCTCAGTGTTCACACCCCCAGACACATCTCAGCGAGTTCCTGAGTGGGTGCAAAGCCTTGGCAGGTGTGGGTTCCCTCTGCTTTTTCATCACCACTAACCATTTGGGATGAAGCATGTAAAAAATCATGTGATATTTTTAGCAAACCCAGCTATAACCTGTGGACTGAAAGTACATCCCTTGTTTCAACAAGTAGAAAATATGAAGCTGGAAGAGAGGGCAGGAAAGTATCCAGAACTGAAATTAGTATCATTACTTTTCACCAAGCAAGCAGGACTCCTTGCAACAGGATCAAAATAACTGTTTGTCAAAAGGATTTGCTGCCAAGGTTTATGAGGAAGAAGCTACACTAATACATTAATAAGTTTATACAATGTTTATCTCTTTTTTCCTTTTAGTTTGCACCATTAAATGTAGAAAGCAGATCCATCAACATCTAATGTTTCTTCAAAACACCATATAGTGTCTAGAAAACTGAATTGTCAGACATGCTTGTCATGTACACATATTTTGTTATTAAATGTGTTTGGGCATGCGTTTTGGCAGGATTTCTTCACAACTCTCCTGAACTTTTCTTGACACCTTTTATGGCACGTAATACATCTGCAACTCAGGGCTTGGTAAACCCTTAACTCTCTAATTATGAGCCTAGAAACTCCCTTCCTAATTGTCCTATAAGCAACATGATCTAATTCTCATGCCAAAGCTCTAAAATCCATGCTGCAGGTGCTTTGCTTTGTTTGGCTGCCTTTTGCTGATTTTTTTTTTCCTTTTTGCAGTGTCAGGAGAGTAGTGTTTGCTCTGCATTCTCGTGTCAGTGTAATCCTGGAGCAGTGTGCAGTCTCTTGCTAGCTAACCTGACTGAAGTCTAGCACTTGCCACTTTTTTCCTCCAGCTAAGGTCACTGCTAACCTCTCGCGCAGTGCGCTCTTTGGACCAGGTTTAATCAGAGGAGCAATTTCCTCCTGTGAAGGGTTAGGGTTTAGTACTGGCGATTGTGTAGTACCAAGGTCAAGAGCCAGAAACCTCTTTCAAAGTGAGAGGGGCTCATATAAGTGCTGTAGGAAAAAAAAAGAACAAGGCTCATATGGCTGACATGTCTAACGCTACATAAATCCCATTTTTCCTTACAGGGAAACTTAACTGGAAAGTGTCTCAGTGTCTTGCCAAAGGCCACAGAGGATATCAGTGCTGGAGAGTGAATGGACCCCCCCAGTCCCGACTCTGCAACCTCCATGAGATCCCTTTGTAAACTTCATTTCCTTCTATTGGACTGATTTAAAAGAGAATAATGAAACAGGGAATTCTGTTCACTTTCATATGACTTGAGGGAGGAAGTCAGGAAAAGGTATGACTGATGGTTTAATTAATTTAATAAGAGAGGAATTACCTACAAAGTTGTTTTTGTGAAATATCTATAGAAAATATAAATAATGAGTATATTGTATTAAATACTAAATTAGAAAAGATAGATGCAGCAATCTAAAAAAAACTGGAAAACACTTTCATCTTTCCAAATTATCAGGAGGTCCTATGTACTCATGTCATATTTATACGATATAATTTTATGTATGCCTAAATATAAATAAGCAAGTATATTTTGCTTTCTTATGTTTTAAACAAAAAATACGTACTTTATTGCAAAACGTATTTCTGTTTCTTTTCATAATCATTCAACACTTACGTATCAAGTTGATCATCTTACTAAAAAAAGGTTTCTGTTCTTCCTTAAATCTGGAGTTGCTAGCGCAGCCCCATCAGCCAACAGCATCCTTCTATAGCTTTTCAGAACGTGTACAAATGGCACAAGGTGTTAAGAGATGCAGGCCACGAGGCCAAGAAGTTTAATGATGGATTTATTATTGAAAAGTGCATGCACTTTTCTGAAATGCTCGTTGGACTTCGGGCTTCTCTTAAAGTCGCTGTTTAGAGAACAGGGTTCAATACTGAAAGAGTCTGTGCAGTTTCCAGGGAGGAACCCAAAGGACCCTTCCCGGATGACAAATCACAGAAATTTCCAAATCAAGTTGTAAACTTTCTTTCCGGGTAAATAACAATTGTCAAAACTGTCACTGTTCCCTAGGTTTACACACTGAAAGAGCTTAAATTTTATCAAAATTCCAGACTCAAGCAAATTCAAACCTTTGATTTAGTTCACACTTGGATTTAAATTTAATAATTTGGACAGACTTCAGTAGCCATATTGGTTTTGCAACAGCAGCTTTCTTATGGCTGTATTTTTCCAGGCTGATAATTTCTGATAAAACTTTCTGAGGTTCAAGATCAGCACCACCTGGAATCTTGTTTTAAAAAGCAAAGTATTTTCCTACCTCTTCCCAAGCAGCTGAGTAATTACTTTAAGTTTCATGTCTTTGTGTTAAATGGCATTGCTTCAAACTCTGTGCATGTCAAAAAGCAGAAAGCTAGGGGAGTTTGAAAGGTTATCGCTGTTTCTCTTCGAATTCCTGTGTACTGAAACCCTTCGGAGGTGGCTGCCTACTGCAAATCATTGTTTGACAGCTTCACTCAACTTTGAGACTTGTCAACTCAGGGGCCAATCTGACAACTCTCAGGCAATAAAGTAAACAAGGGATTTGGAGCGTCAGGGAAGGAATGCTTAAAATCATTCCTAATATTTCTCCTATTCATAACATGTCACCAAGCCAGTGAAGTTATGAAGGCAGCAAGTCTCAGCTTCTTATGCATCCCAGGTGGTGTTTGCAGCGTGAGGGAGAGCTTGGGGGAACCCTGGCAACAGACTTCCATCAGGTATCATCCAGATTTGTTCCCCTGATGGTATTCCTGATAATAATGAAAACCCTAGGCATCCCTCTTCAGATGGGTGGATTTTAAGACACTTTATGTACTAGTCTGAGTTAATGGATGATTCAGTATCGGTGGAAACAGAGCATCATTTAGCAGTTGTTCTTTAAAATAAAAGGTGACCACGTTATAAGTTTTCTGTGCAATAATGTGCTTAAGAGATACTTCTTTCACAGCATCCAGGAAACCCGCAGACACTTTGGCTGTAAAAACGTTGGGATGCAGAATCTGTAATGGTGCTGGAACCTGCTGAGAGTTGATGACTACATGGATGTGATCACTTACCTGTTTGTGGACTTACAACATATTAGCACATGAACTAACATGTACATTTTCTGAAACAGTCACTCTTATGGGGTCCTGCCTGTGTGGAAATTATCTGAGACACCTTAAATAGCCTTTTCTTTTTTTTTTTTTTGAGAATGCAGAGCCCAAATTTGAAAATCTGACTGTGTTAATGCATTGCCAATGGAATGGGCAAAATTATTAGCAGTTTTTGGGAATGTAACCTGGCTCATTGGATATTTTTCGTTGTAAGTTTCGGTATTTCTATCAGGGAATAATTTGATTCTAAACAAAGTATAGAAAATCTGACCTAATTTTTAGATTAGTATGACTGTTTCTTGCACATCTATTTTGAGAACTCCTGCTGTTAACACACCTAGAGCTGACCCCTTTGTTAACTACATGGCATGTGCATGACAATAAATTACCTGTTGTCATTATTGAAAATGACTAATGACCTGCTAGCCTTTTAGGATGTTATTTAAAAGTAATTTTTCTAAAAGAAGAACTATATTCCTCTTGAGGTAATACTTGCCTTTTTTTTTAAATAACTCTATTAACTGTTGCTGCTCAGTGCTATTACAGGAGGTTTTCTAATTACAACAGTTGCTGGGCAGCAGTTACAGATAAATTGTCTTGGTATTATTGTTCTAATAAGGACACCTAACTAGCACCCAACCGGCATTAATATCTGTAGCTGCATTTCCAAAGGATTTAATCTACTGTAGACTGGCTGTAATGTTTAGGGATATGGTTAAACATCTTCATTTACAGCAGTGTTACAACTCTGTCAATTCAAATTTTAAACTGAGCCCAGAACAAATGCACTTCAGCAGCCTCTTGTGCTTGCTAAGAGATTAAAGGCTCTGGACCCTGTGAAGAGAGGAAATCTCTCTAGGTTGCTAGCTAATGGTTGTTTTCTTTACTGTTGGAGTCAGTGAACTGAATTGTAATGGACTCCACACACAGAAATTACAAAGAACAGGATCATTTTTTTACAGATGAAAATTTCAGTTATTCTGAAAGTCAGGTATGCACTTCAAAATGCTGGGCTGCAAGACGTTATTTGAAACTCTGATAGATCTGTTTTAGAATAATATTGCTTGCTTATATGTGTGTCCTGTATTTTGCATCAGCATCTTAATAGTTGCTATAAATGTAGTTGGTTTGCCATCGCACCTGGAGGTGCAGGTAGCATCATGGAAAACCAACGTGCATTGAACCATGACAGTAAGGAATACTTGGTCAAGGATGCACATGAATTTCATTGCTACCAACGTGCAAGTAAAAATTGATTAGAGGAGTAGGTGTGTGGACATGTGTTCTTTTTCAGTGTTCCTAAGGCATATCTAGCCTAAACTGTATTCCCAGATTTGTCTGTTGCTGATACTGTCATGACAGACTCAGATACATCATAGCTGCTCAGACTAAGTAGCAGAAGGGCAAAGTTTCCACCACTAAAACTGCTCTGACTGCACTAAGCAGACAGAGTGGTGGGAGTTAGTCACTGAAACATGAACAGACAGGACTAACTTGTCATAATACGAAGCTATCAAATCACAGCTCTGTTAAACTCTTCAATGTTTTATCATGAACAGCTGTCAAACCCTTATAATTTCATGATTAATACATTGCAGAGTGATTTCCTCCCTTACGCTGTTGCCTGTAGCAGTTTTTTAAATGGAACTGGCCTTGGTCATATTTCTTGAAAATGAGCTATTAATCTGCGTATGTTTGTGTATAAATGTGTGAAAAAGCACTGAAAGGAGGAAGTCATTCTCAGACCTAGCTTCATGCAGGGGAGGAGACTGCCCCACATGTCCCGCCTTCCGTCGTGCCCCTTGGATGGCAAAGAAGTAGGGCTGTGAGCACTGTTAGAAATCTGTGTTAAGCTACATAAGCATAATTCCTTTTCTCCTCATGGTAATATCTGTGAATAGTGTGACTAGAAATAGTTTCAACTTCATCTATTCCTGTGGAAAAACATAACGAAAAAGAATTATCACTGATTTGTATGTAGCCAAATTTGGGGATGAGCAAATTTAAATATTGCTAAGTCTGTCTCATAGTGTTTCCACATGAAGAAAAAAGTGCAGGTCTTCTGCCTTTCCTGGCAATGCTTGGAGCTGCCCATGCAGTGTTACAAAAATCATGTTGGACTTGAACCAAACTAGGTGAAACAAGGTGGGCATTAAATTACTTACAACTCTGGCCACCAAGAAACTTGTAGGCTGTACCCGAGAGGCCCCCACTGTCCCTCCCGGGGCAGTCTGGAAGACAGCGACCCAAGGTGTGTGGAAGGTCCCTGGACATTTCATTTGGATTGAAATTCATTCCCTTGAAAATTGCTGCTAAACAGCAGGTATTGCAGGCTGTAATAACCACTGAGGTGCTCTTTGCCATAGTGGATTTCTGCCAGGACAGAATTTTCACCTCCTGGGAGACGCTTCACATCAGCCTGCACTCTGTGACTCCCTTGGACTTGCAGCTCTATGGATTTGCTTGTTTAAGACTGCTGGTGTTTGCTTTAAGTTTTTAAGAGATAAAATAATAATAATAATTGTAAAAACCTTTGAAGAAAAGAAAACTACTGCTGGAGTCTGTTTCTTTTGGATTTTCTAAAAAGGTTTCTGAGGAGAGAACCTTCATGACAATATAATTAAGCAATGAGACATGACAGCTAATCATTTCAGGGTTATTATTGTATGCCTAGGGTGGCATTGCAGGCATGAGGTTGAAGGGTGAGTGGCTTTAATCACCCATTAAGTGCAATAATCCCTTTGATATGCACTGTCTGGAGAGACTTACCGAAAAAGAATTTATGAACAATATCAAGAAGAACAGACAAACTGGTGAATGCACTAGGTGTGAATATTAATGTGATTATAACATTACTGACAGACACTCAAAAAGGTTTGTTTGTGTAAAGTTTTCCTCATTAAAGTCACCCCAAAGGAATGATTTTTAATAAGGAGAAAAATATTACAAGGACTTCTTGTGTTTTTGCTTTTTTCCTCCCTAAATATTTGTCTTATTTATTTTAAGCATAGATTGTATGGATATTAACACGGATAAGCTCATCTCTACAGTACAGGTGGATAAAAATGCTGATGGCATGTGATGATACGGTGCCTGTCCATAGCAGGACAGCCTTACCATAAATCCCATTATTTGGGGATTCACAATCCTAGCTCATTTCGGTACCCTTGCCTGGCACTCTGCTCTCAGGCAATGCAGTTCTTCTGAAGGAGAGAGCTCCTGAATACAGCATGTGAAGATCAGTGGTGTGGTTTCCACATCTGTTTCAGCTCGTAGAGCTGGGAATTGAACTGTGGTCCTCAATGACCACGCAGACGTGGATGCCAAATTGCCAAGCTACTTCATCAACCTAGTAAAATATTTTGATTGGTTTTAAGGGAAGGGCATAACACATGGATATTTTCATATGAAATGGGTTATGGGAAGACATAATTTAAAAAAAACCATAATTGTGTGAATTTTTTAAATGCAAAGATTTGTGTTAACGTGTCACTAAGTGGAGAAATCCGGTGCCAACATAAATGTTGGTAATACGTTCATCATATTTACAGGTCTGGAAACGTTTGCTTTTCCTTGGCCTCCTTTATGTATATTAATACATTAAAATAATCATCAAAATGTAAATATGAGAGTTGAAAATATCTTCTACTTCCCAAAATTGCTCTATGCCGTACAGACAAGAGTATTTTGCTGAACTGGCCCTTGTTTGAACTTAGGTTTACATATTTTGTGCTGTATAGGAAAAGTTTTGCCCTTTATTTGAAGTTAGTTTTGAGTGTGTAATTACCATTCTCCAATTTCCATTTGAACAATCAGTGTTCTCCTGTCAGTCCTGTTTGAGTACACATGGGCTGAACAATTAAAAACTTCCTGTTGTGGGTGCACAGGGGGTTGTGGGGATTTTGTTTCATAAAAGAAGAGGGATAAAAAATGTAAGCCTGAAAATGAAAATTGATGAGAATTGGACTTGTATTTTGCTTTGCTTTTCCAGAAAATTTATAAAAATGCAGCATAGCAGAGCTGTTGTTTGTGGGTCAGAAAAAAAAAATTAGTACTAAACAGAATGTATTCTTCAAACAATATTTCAAGAGTTAGTCTTAAAAAAATCAATAGAATTTGTCTAAAGAAAGGGTTAAAAAGAAATCTGCTAAAGTGTCCCTAGGGACAGGATAGTCCAGTTTTGAAAAAAGTCATTGTTATGCTAGTAATAGGATATGCCTTAAGCTTGTTCTTAAGTCTTATTTTCTTTACTGCAGGTTGAAAAAATTTGTCTCCATCATGTTCCATGCAGTTGTTCTGGAAAGGAATGACAAAGCTGTGCAAGGCTTTGCAACAAAAAAACCCCTCTTCCTGTAAAGGCAAGACCCTGCCAAAATAAATAGGGACATCAGCAAATTGTACAGATGGTAATTTCTTTTAAAAAATGTGTGTATGTATTAAATATAGTATGAATATGCATATATAGTGTCTATGTGTGTGTGTGTGTGTGTGTGTGTGTATTTACATGCATTTGCATATGCATCAATGTTTTCAAGAATATAGGTTCTGGAGACTATATTAATCTTTGCACGCTTTCCTGGAAACTGAGCTCTCAGCACAGCCCAGGCTGCTCACAAGTTCATCTTGTAGGATCCTGAGACGGAGCTTTTGCTGGGATGCAAAAGCTAATTTCTTAATCACGATTAAGTTACCAAAAGCAACACAAGCTCTCGATGCCTGAAACAGCCAGATGAAAATGGCATGGTCTGGTGATTAGAAGGTTTTAGTAGGAAATAATACCTTTCTTGTCACTGGGCTGCGCTGGCAGAATGAGCACAGCAGCTGGAACACATATGCAGAGTGTTTACTGGAGCGACTCTTACACTTTCAGACAGAAGGAAATCCTGTGCAGGATTGGAAAGCGCAGAGGGCTGTCACCAGGGAATAGGCTGTCTGTGTGTCTCCATGAAATAAAAGCTGTGCGGACCACAGACCCTGCAGTGGGCACTTCCTGCCCCCTTCACTGCAGCAGCTCAAGATTGCTTTTTCTTTCTGCCTTTTTTTTTTTTAAATTTTGCTGGAAGATATCGAATCTACTGGTATTATCAGCAGAAATGCCGATGAAGCTCAGGATTTACTTTGTATCAAACTTCAAAAATCTGTTTAAAAGGGTGGGGGTTTTGTTGGCTTTTGTTGTTGTTGTTTGGCAAAAGGAGAACCTGCAAATTCTGCCATCTCTCAGGTTGCATAGTTTGATCTTTTTAGGCTAATAAGCCATCTGATAATACTTGAGGGTTTTTTTCCGATTTTTTTTTCTTCTCAAAACTGTGTATGTTTCTAACTAGTATGAATGCATTTGAAGCAGTAGCAAATCCTGGCACCTAAGGGCTGGTATCACAGAGACCATTTTTTTGTTTGCTAATCTTATAGCAATGACCAGTATCTGCTAATGAATAAGAAAACACATTCATTATCCAAATAATTTTAAAGATCCTAAATTAATGATGTGTTTATATGATAGGTTTGTGGGAGGGATTTCAAGAATAATCACCATCAATCTGGCTACAGCCAAAACAAATTTCATGAAAAGTAAAGAAGTTATTGCACAGACAAAGTAGGCCTTCGGGGGCTCACACAATAATTTGTTTTCTTATTTAGCTGTGTATAATATTTCTGTTCTATCTTGTCCAGATAGAATCTCAATACATATAACATTGCTGTTAAAGCTGAGAGTCAACATATGCCACTACCCAAAGGGGAGGAAATACAAAGTGCAAGACTTAAAATGCATACTTAAAATTTTTCTCTCAAATGAACAAGACATGCTCAGGTAACTGTGTCAGACACGGTGCGATTGTAAAGGTGAGCATTAAACATTTAAATTTGAGGATGGTGGCTTTTCACAGAAATATGTGACTATGTTGGGGTGTACGTTCTGGAAAACCCAGATGCTGCTGTCACCACTAATAAAATTATTGCAAGGTTCAAACTTTTGGTGAAGTTCCTGCGTATGTTCTCTCTTTTACTGAACGGAAATGTCAAATTTAATCAGAAGAAAAAGAGAGGTGGGGCCCCAGTTTCGGAAGCACAGGAGCAGCACGGATCCAGGAGCAGTGGCTGTAGCCCCAGCCTGCGCCATCTGCTCCAGCCTGGGCTTGGTGACACACACTGGGTGGGGAAAGCTGTGATGATGTTTGGGTGATGGTGATCCAGCTTGGAAATGCTGCTTTGGGCTGAGGTGCTGAAGGCTAGTGAGCATAGCTGATTCCCTGTGGACATGCTCCATTCATCAGTGCCATTGACAAGGAAAGGCTTAAATTCCTATTTTCATGTTCCGGTAAAAATGAACCAGTAATTTTTAATTGTTTTAATACTGTTCTGCAAATATGTTTTAAGGATATTTTTGCCTGATAAAGGGCTTTTGGGTTACTGAAGGCATGTCACCATGTTTCATTCACAAGTTCAAATGTATTACATACAGCTGCCAAAAAAATCTGCTTTTGCATACTTGTCCAGCTTTCCTGCTCTCGTTACTGGTTTAGTCGGTGTAATGGGAGTATGTGGCTGTCATTCAAACAGATGAAAACCTTTGGCATTGAAAAGATATCAAGAGGTCTCTGTTTTTTAAAGGAAATATACCCCTTTCTACTATTGCATGATTTCTTGATCAGATAAATCCCATCTTGTGCTAACGTTTAAATTAAATGAACTGCATTCTGACCCAACAATAACAAAAGTAAACCCATTCGTTGCCAAGTATCATAAGCTCTTAAAATACATTCAGACAGTGTGATGATATTAGTGGGGAAGCAGATATCAGGTTTTGTCTGACAAAGCAAACCACAAAATGGAATATGAGAAGTACTGTGCTTACTGACTTCAGGATAAAATGAAAGACAGAAGCCCTATCAAAATTATGCTAATAATCTAATACTGTACATTTATATGGAGACTTGTCCTGGAATATCTCAAAGATGCTTCACAGAGAAAGACATTTTAATCTTATCTCTCCATCTAGGTGACTGAGTAAAGAGGTTAAACAATTTGAACTCAGATTTCAGAAAAAGCATTTTCCAAGGTGTGTCTTGGCCAAGGCTCTTTAAGAAACTAGGTTGTATTGCAGAAAAAAACCCCCAACAGTAGGCTGGATAATCACTAAACTTGGTAAATTGGGCAAAGCTTCACTGTGTGCTTGCCTTTGTTTTGAATTCTCCTGTTAAGCATCACTACTAGTTATATTTAAGGGTATGGGGAGGTACTGGGATGGACTTTAGGTCTTACCTGCTGTGGCTGCTGGTAGTGGGAACAAGGCTTGCACTTTGTCTTCAAGCCCATAGTCATCATAGATAACGATGCATCCACGTTCCATAATCTGCTGACATATTGATAATTCTTTTTTTTTTCAAAGCTAGTGAGAAAAGTTGTTCAGACATTATAACATGATTGATAGGAGGGCTGAATTTCCTGACTTAGGTGTTACTATTCATAGATAGATAGGTAGATAGATAGGTAGATAAATAGATAGATAGATCGATCATGCCTGCTCTGAGACAGAAGATAACTGAGTTCTGTGTTTTAACCAAAAGAGTCAACTATGGAAACAAACTCATTCCAGCTCTGGTAAATGCATAGAGATTTCCAACAACAGAGTTCAGCTGCATCAGCAGTTTCTCTGGCCATATCTATCATCTTGGAGGGTGTTCTGCACCAGAGGGACACCCGGTTCTTTCTGGATTTCAGTATTAAAGACATGTCTAAAAATAACATAATGAAATTGCTTTGATAATGAGATAGAAATAGGAAGAGGAATAAAGATAGCGAGTAGATATTAGCATCCCTTTGGATGCCAGGAATCCTGCTTCTGTGCTGTATCAGATGGATCCTGGGTTGTCAGCCACAGGACAATATACTCTCCCCTTCCATACCATGGTGCCTTTTATTCAGCATAAGAAACAAAACTGTATTGCCTGTCTTGACAGGTTAAAGTGTTATGTCTTTCTCTCTGTCCACCAGAGCATATCCAGCTGCACGTATCCAGGAATGATAACTAGGAGCTGTACATGTTCGGGTCGGTCCAACACATCTGGCATTGCCACATACATTTTCACAGCAGTCCCTCCTGCCAGCATGAGGATTACTAGGTCTGATATGTCTGGCATGGTTTTCCCAAGATCACCAGCTCCCCAAAGGGAGTAGCTTCTGCAAGGCTCTCAATACAGAAGGAAACTTACTGACTATAGAACTCTAAAAAGTTTTTCACTGGTACAGCAAGTTTTGCTTTTAGGCTCTTGGCCTGATGATGTTCATAGTAATTTGCATAGTTATCTTCATTTGCATGGGGAATAACAGACGCTGATTGAGAGAAGATCCCTTTTTTTTTTTTTATCCTGGGCAGATTTTGTTCTTCTTTTCTTTTGAGAAACTTGTTGTAACACCAGACCTCAGCACTTGACCAGAGACTCTTTGAATGGAAGGCAAAGCAGTCTTGACTTCTGTGTTAAATTTGTAAGGTTGTGCACAACAATGTATTATGTACACCCATAACTGTCTGCTTCATTCAGCCTTTGTTGTAGGCTTATTGATAACAATTATTTTATAATCTAACTTTAAAAATAAGAAGTTTGAGCATTCACAGTAATTGCATGCTCATGATGGGTCTTACACCAAACTAATGGAAGAATCACAGACAGCTTAAATACCAAGGAATGGTTGGTTCAGATTTGACTGCTAGTATGAAGGACGTTGGTAAAGTGAGTAAGCTTATTTGTATACTAGAAAGCCATCTAGCACAGGAGGTTTATTCCTTACTAAGGAGTTAAGGAATTCTTTGTGTAGAAACCAAAATCTTTCTCAAAGGGTTTAAGCTCGTTTGTTTGATGTCTTCCATGCATTATCAAGTCAGATCCTTTAGTCTTCTGTGCACCTCTGGTCAGTAAGAGGCTGTTCTCAATAACAAAAGAGAACTATTTCTACCATGTTACTTTTGCAAGAAATGCATCTTCAGCATCCTCTATTTTTTTTTAAATTTTTTAATTTAATCATGGAAGGGATTCCTCTGCCCCTGTGGCTCAATTTACTTTGGAAGAACCTGTACTTCAATAACAGCAATCTGTCGGAGGTATTGGGTTATGCCAAGAAATCCAGGTTCTGCCATAGTGCTAATGGTGTCTCCACCAAGAGATCCAGATACCCTCAGTTCTTCCAGTCTGTTCCAGCCCACCTCATTGCCTGAGGAGTTTAGTGAGGCACTCTTAGTCTTGCATGACATGTGGGTTGGTTTTTTTCTTAAGCACCTCCCTGTCTTGTCCAGTCTGGTTAATCCTTAATTTATGAATAAGTTGTTGTTGAATGTATCGGTCTTTATTTTTCTGATATGCATAGTGGTGAGACTTACTAGCTTTTTCTCATAAGCTGAGCAAAACTTTGGTGCTTGTTGAGTAGTCTTTATGGGAGGTGATTTGGATGTGAGAATGGAATGGTACTTCCTTATATACAGACTATTATGGATGGCTACAACTGAGGTTAGCAAAATTCAATACAGGTCAACCTGTGGTCTTTAGAAAAATAGCTTGCAAGAAGATCAACAACTGAGGGACTATCTGTAGCTGAACATGAGAACTGTAAGTGGATGAAATACGTGTTTGAAGTTCAAACTCCAGAAAAATAGAACAAAAATAACCCACTTCTCGAATCCTTTCTGATGGGGGAGAAGACACTGATGAATCAAGAACAGAATTTGCATTTTTTAAAATTACCCAAGTGGTATTTTCACCAAAAAAAATCAAGTAGTATCATGATTAACATTGTATTTGAAAAATCTCTAGGGTATACAAAGTCATTGTTTAACTGCATGGTGACCACCACAACTGGTGCATTCACCTTCAAAACTGTGTATAAGTTTCAGCAAAAACCCCTCATTCCTATGCATTTTTCACGGCTATCCTATGAGTTTAAGGAAAGCATTTACCTTCTCAAATGAGTTTTTGTGTTGATAAATACTTTTATTTAGTAGATGGCACTTTTGGAGGATCACAGTGGAAGGCTCTGATAAAGGAAATCCAGCATCTTTTCTGGAACATAAGCAGAGCTCTTTTTCAAGCATCCATAAGGTTGGTAAAAGAAAATAGGAATAGGAATACACAGCACTAATTAATAGGTGAGAGAGACACTTGTTTGATATTTGATTTTGATGAGCTGAGATAAAGATAAGAATTAGTGGACTTTCACATACTTATTCTGGAATAATAATTTCTTTTCAGTTATGACTAATAAATAAGAAGAAAAATGAGTAAGGGAAGCTGTAAATTAGAATCTAAATAGAAATTAATTTTATGTGGAGAATGATACACTAATCAATAAGAAGTTTCAATTTTGATATTAGAATTAATGATCTCAGCCTTTTCTTCTTGGTAGATATTTAAGGCCTGACAAAGAGTTAAATGGCAAAAGTAATTTCATTTTTATCAGCTCAGTTACTCCTTTTCTTATCCATTAACAATATCCAGCTTATTTTAGTGGAAATACTAGTAGTTCTTTCATTAAATTTGTAAGGAAAAAATTGCAGAACAGTTTTTCATAGGCATGATTTTTGATGTATGGTTCCAGATGTAAATAAGCTGTATTGTATGTTCTGAGGTTTTCCTATTGAGCATTTCTGAAATTTCAGAAATGAACACTAAGTAGGTCTAAAAGATACAGTATGGGGTGCATGAGAGATGTTTTTGACACAATAGGGTCAGAGAAGTTAAAGACACGTTCTTTGTTGGCAATTTTGGCAGAAATACTGAAACACAATGTGGGAACTGCAAACCTTATGACATTTGGTAAAATGTGAAAAGCTGCATGTCTGTAATATATGACTTGATGTCATGTATATGAGTTGGTAGCTTTTGCACAATATATAATGAATCTCACTTTTTAGTCTGAAGTTTGAAAAGACTTTCCCAGTTTAAGTAACTCATGCTTGAAATGCAGTGAGAATTTAAAACTCCCTATTGTCCGAGTGTAAAAAAGTTTATTTCATGATGTTGCAAGTAATTAATTCTGTATTCTTACCTCAATGTGTCCTTATAAAATTGTAAACCATTTGGAGAAACCTTTGCTATCTAAATGAAGGTTGTCTAAAGAGAGTCATGTATAAGAGCAGGGAACCAATTTCCCAGCTGTGCCACCGGAACTTAAAGCTCCGTTATAATTCACCATTACTTTGCTGCGTTTTTTATTTGCAATAAATATAACACAACTAGATCTTTCTGCTTTTGTTAGCTGAGCTCCCCTGCTTTCCACTGTCAGAATGCAGCATTGTGTTTTGGGAGGCAGCACTGACTTTTCAGAGCCATTTTAGAAAAAGGTCTGTAAACCTATTCTTTGCAATTGTCTTCGTAGTGTATGTAACTATGTTTGCCCTCAGGGAAGTGGGAGGCTCCAGTACACTGAGTACGCTGCACTGGAGATGGCCATTTGTCTGGGAGAGGCGCTGTCTGCATGGCACTAGGGAAGGAACCTAAACAGACAGGGCAGTGAAGAGACCTAGAACCAGCTGTGCTGTATTCAGCCAAAGACTTGTGTTCCAAATAAGGCAAATTCAGGCTAATCCACCTCTGATATCCACTGCAGTGCCACTGTAGGAACATTACAGCAAAACTTAGTCTGAAAACTTGTCAGAGGAGAACTCAGCCATGAAGCTGATTGGGGCACCTGACACATGATAAGAGGCTGAGGGAGCTGGAACTGTTCAGCCTGGAGAAGGCTCAGGGGCTCTTATCAATGTTTGTGTGGGGAAGTAAAAAAAGGTGGAACCAGACCCTTCTCAGGAGTGACCAGATCTCACTTCCTTCAAAATCTGCAGCCAGACATATATTTTTACCTTGTTGTCTGCAAACAACTCTGTACCACTTGTGAGTAACTTTTCTTGATTCTTTTTACTTCTTTTTTCCTGACCTAGCAATTACTTGTTCCTAGGTGAGGTTATTTGGTTTGACATTTTAAGTCCTCCAAGGAGATAGATTGTGAGCACATTGTGGTCAAATTTTTCGAAGGTAACATTTTGAATCTCTGCTGGGTTCCGAACTTTATCAAACAACAGTTTCTTTTTTTGGAAGTTCTCTGACCAGTTGCTTCAAGAATACAGTCACTGCAGGAAACAGCAGGTGTCCATATATCTGAGACCATTAAATTGCCTCACTCTTTTGTGTTTTCTGACCCTCCAGTGGCTCTGATCTCACTTAGCATGTCCTCACTGACAGGTTGATATTGTTGTCATACTGTCTTTTCCCAAGTACCAAGAGATCCTAAACCACTTGCTGTCAGCATTTAAACCCAGACATCCTGAGTCAGTCTTTGCATTGTTAGACATCTAGCATTTGTATGGAAAGAAGTATTTACTAGTGGTCTTCTTGTCTATTTTGCATACATGGGACTTTATTACTAAAATGCTATTGAAAAGCCATTTTTTCCTATCAGAATTTTATTGATATCTGACCTAAATTATGTTTTTCCAAAGGATAGAGAGCTTTTATTGCTTTCCCAGGAGAGGATGAGTCATTCCAACCTTTGTGCTCTTTCCACAGCCTTTAATTTTAAAACTCCCCTGACGCTTTTCTAACTTTTAAGTGCCTACAATGTGACTTTTTTTTGATGTAGACAAGAGATTGTCTTTCCTCTGTAGGCCTATTACAAAAGTGTCCTTGCTTACTAATTGTGCCTCTTTTCTAATTATTCCCTCTTCCCTGATCAGAGAGAGAAAACAGTTAAACAAAGTGCTAACTTATAGGGCATTTGAATAATTATGTACTGCTTGCCAAGGTTAATGCACATCTTCTGTTAAACAAACTTCTTCTGCAACAATGGAGTGGAATCTGGCCTTTCCTGGAGTGAAAAAGGTAGTACCAGAGCTCGAATTAGGGCTATCAGTCTGAATAAGTCATGTTGCTTGTAGCACAAACGGTTTGTTCAGAGATATCTCTGTTATCTCCACAGGACAATACTCTGGTTTATGTAATCACACCATGAATTCCTTATAGAGTACATGAATAAAGACAGATATCCAAAATGGTGTTCACAGCCACCAGTTCTATCAGTACTCACCAAGTAGGAAGTAATTAAAGTACAACAATAGGAAATACAGAGAATATAATGATGTTGGAAAATATGTTTCTCAGTACATAATATATATTTAACTCAAAGCTGGTAGATGGTCACTCTGTGGGACCAGGATTCACAATCCAGAAAATTCCTCTGGGTTTTTTTACCCAAGACCATCTTTTGAATGGCTTAGGTGTAGCAAAAGCACTTGACATGAGATCAAGAATGTAGAAATGGGATGGTCATTTTAATTATATATATACTTGCAGAATATCCCAAATGCTTACATAATAAATTACTATTATGCAGAATTACAAGAACTTCATACGTGCACTGACTTGTTTTTAATATTGACCAGTGTCCTATGTGGTGAGAAATTTGACTGACATCAGAGGTGAAGCTGTATGTAGGAGTTTACAGAGAAAGCATCCCAGGCCCATGAATGAGGGCAATACTATGGACATCTTGTTTTACTATTTGTGTAAGTATCAATCCATATTGTAGTCAGCACAGATGTGAAGATTTGGCCTGTTCTTTCAAACTCTGAAATATCTAACTCAAATTTGCATCAATAGAAAAGATTCAAAATTATATATGAAACCTATCAGGAAAATTTCAATTCATTTGAAACTGTTGATGTAGACAGAAGACACTTTCCTGTCTGAGAATGTAACTGTGTGTCTTCACCATAGGTATTCCTCCTGGAGGTGTATACAATCCCTTAAATTTGGTATCTCACTGACTGTTCCAATAAGTAATGAAGACTGAACAAGATGAAAAAATTTGGGAATATAATTCACTATTCTAGGGCCTGTATATTCAGTAAATGTCCAAAACCATCTGCAAAATATTTTCGGAGTGAATGAGCAAAATGTCACTGAATGTTGTAGGGAAGGAGAAAATGAGAGTTCATTTCCAGGCTCAACCTGGCTTGCTGCTTCCTTGTAATAAGAGACCATTTCAACACAGGCAGCTTATAAATAAAGTCTTCTCATTGAATGTGGAAAATATTGCACATGTTGTGTAATGTATATGTTAAATAAAAAAGTCTCCCTTGTTGGATTGGCAGCTTGAGACTGCTCCATTAGCTCAACAGCAGAGTTGTGGGCCCCTTGGCCCCATCCCATCAACCCTAGCTTGGCTTGGGAAGTTAATTTTGAATTTGGCATGGGCACAAATTTATTTAAGGCAATGTTTGTTAGGTTCTAGCTGGTGGATGGAAAATATTGTGTTTGATGCCCAAATTGTGACCTCCAGTGTGGAACTTCAGCAACGACTTAAAACTAAGAATAGGAGAAAATATGAAGTGTAGACATAGATGTACCTCAGCATTTTCAGCTTCCATAGCTTCAGCCAGCTAAAACACTCAGCAGCAGAGCCCACAAGATAAAATCCTAGTCCTACAAGTTCCTGTGTGGTTGGGCCCTAGAATTCGTTATCAGGAAAAGCACTTTGGACTGAATTTACTGAGCAAAAGGGGTTAACAGAATAAGATTTTGCTGGATCTAAGTTGCTCCAAATTAATTTCTATTTCCCCTTCAGTCAGAGTTGGCTGTCAGATACTTTCAAGGACTTTTCTTTGAGCATGTGAAATTTTCTCTTCCCTTTTATTAAAAAGAAATTGACGGTGTTTCTGCACTACTAGCTCTATCTACCCTTCAGCAATTTTGCCCTCTTGCCTAGCTCTTTATTTTGTAGATGACTAATATTGTCTCTCCTCATCTTTCTCACCCTCTTCTTGCTTCCAGCTCTCATAAACACCGTCATTGCCTCAGTTTCTGTGGCCCACATAGCCTTTGACCAGACTAACAGTGTTACGGAACCACGATACTGTTGCTGGGGAAGCAAAGGAACTTTTTAATAACAAGATCCTTTTATGAGATAAGGTAATCTTTCTGGGAAAGAACAAATAAACTTGCTCTTTGTTTTGAAATCTCTTCTGTTTATTTTCAGCTAAACCCATATTTTCCCCATGTTGTTAATATTTTCAGGTGCCTTTCTTATTTTTTATGGTTGCTGTGACCTTACCATTCATCAAAGCTGAATAGCTAAAGTTGATTTGGTTTAGACATAGCAACAGAATGAGTCATGTCAGTAAACTTGTTCAACCATTTACTGAAGTCTGGAGCCTCACATGTGTTTGCAGTACACACGTGCTTGAGAGGGGCCTTGCTTAATGGCTGCCCTAACAAAGACATTCTTTTGGTCCCTCTCCACTTGTGACTTATTCTTCCTACCACTGAGCACTTGTGACTTTGCTCTGACTTGTGTCTTTTTGGCATCCACAACGCCGTGGTGAAGGGGCCCAAGGGTAAATCTTGATTTGGGAAGGAGGAAATAAGAGCAACACCCAAGTTACCCTTTGTACCCTTGAAGAAGCAGTCAAGTTGGAGAAAATATGGGTAACATTCTGGCTAGTAGGTCAGACAAATTAATATATTGACACTTTCTTGAAAGAAATAAAAATCATATGGACTGTATTGGCTCCCCATGAGAAGCTACATCTGTTTGTTATGATGTCAGAGATAAAGATGCCAAACCTGCATTGTGTCATGCATTAATTCAGCATGCGAGCCATGGTTTTATGAAAATTAAGAAAGAAACATGCTTAGAAATCATCTTATGTTTATTTAGATAAAATCTTAGTAACTTGTTTCAAGATGAAATCAACTGTAGTCCTTTGCCTTCAAACAAAGGCAGAAGACAACCCGGATCATTTGGATCATTATATGGCTGAAACTTTTAAAGGTTAATTATGTCTATATTATGGTTGCTACAAATGACTCTTGCTCAGATATACTGTCAAAAGTTTCAAGAACATAAAAACTATTTTTTGAGTACTGCAGAGGCACAGATGGGATAGTTATAGTTGTTCTGGAAAGCATGTATCTGAATTTCATTAATCTTGTTCATTCAACCATACTTTTCTAGGAAAGAGACGCACTGTCACTGAGTGCCCAGTTTTTTTGACCTCAGTTATCCTGACTACATGTACAAAGAGCTACAAACAGACTACAAGTCAGGTCTAGCAGTATCTTTAATTTGGTGGTCAGCAAATTATAGGACATGCTCTTCCACTAATCTTGCCAATACATTTCCACAAACTTTCTCCCAGTAATCGCATTACTTCTGCTACCCAAATCACTGTAGTTTCTTGAGCTGCCTTTTCAAGTGGCTGACTGGTGGCTGTTCAAGAATGTCTTGAATGTGGATGGATGGGTGTCAACAATGTGACTGATTCTTGGTGGCAGAAATTCCAAGTGAAGTGCTTGAACTTGAAGATGTGCACAAATAGGCAGTGGTAAACACTATTACGTTGGCTTTTTCTGGTGAGACTGCTATAATAAAAGCTTATGGAAAATGTGGCTTGCATTTTTCTGATGAATGGTAAAAATAGTCATTGTTGCTGCTTTTGAACTAAGGTGCACCTGTAAAATTGTATTCACTGGTTCTTCCAGGAAACATGGAGTTTTAAGTGATTTGAAGAATATCTGAGATGCAGTTTACAAATATGCTAATATCATGAAAAATGAGAAGCCTTATGAATCTTACACATGGATGTAGTAAGTAACCTTGAACTCTCATAGCCCTTTGAGCAGAACTGGAATGCAACAATATATATTATCTGAAGCAAATTATTTTCTAATGATGTGTCTGTCACAAAGACAGACACAGAAGCTGAGCTTCTGAATACAAATAGTAAATATTAATAGCCAGACTTCAGGGAAATTCTGCTGATTTGTTAAGGCTATCAACTCGGGATCTGAAGCTTGAAGGAGATACCAACGCAATCTGATGCAAGTGAAGCAGCTGAGTTTTGCACACTACTTCCCAAGTATCTATAGGGAGCCACTGAAGCGATGGTAGCTGTAGTGAAACATTTTTAAAAGCAACCTTGAGCTAGCCTAGTTACTTTTCAGTGTGTGGCGCATGTAAAAAACCATTTTTATACAGGTTCCGTAGTATTCTTTTGCACTGGCATTTTTTAAAATTATGTCTTTTGCATTTAATATTTGTGTGGAATCTGTTTGTATGTTAGTGTTTGTGATGGGATAGCTTCAAACAGTTTGGAAGTCCAGATTCAGCAAAGCATTTAAAAGGTCAGAGGCTTGTCCAAGGCTTATTCAACCTCCCAAGCATGAAAACCCAGGGTGGAAACAGTCTGATGGGAATAACATATTGCCCTCAAATTGAGCCTGTCTTCTAACCTCTTTTGTTCCTTTCTTTTCTCACCTCCATTTCCCCCTTTCTGTGCTGTTGCTGAAGTAGGATCATTCCTTAGGCCAGGTCTTAAAGCCCTCTTAAGTCATACATTTCCTAAGGACTGATTACTTGTACAAATCCCACAGACGCTAAATCAGGTCTGCTGTACTCAAGTTTCTAGCCTTCTACCCAGGACTGTTTTATATCTGCTGTGTTATGTGATTTTGGTGCTGTTTTATTATTTTTTACATAAACTTTTGACTGAAGGGATACGTCTTATTCCTAGAGTGGAAAGCCAGTAAGGCTGGTGGCTCCTGTATCCAGCAGAGCATTTTTGTAGTTCTGTAGAGGCTGCAAAGGAAATTGTGTCTCTTGTCCAAGAAAGTTTGCCCTTACCATAGGCAACTCAATCGTCCCTCTGGGAACACACCGGGAAAGCACTCTTCGCTCCCCTGCATTATTTTGATGTGGATGAAAGAGCAAAATAACACAATGAAAAAAAAAATTTTAATTTATCTTTACTAAGGCTATCTAGTTAGGTTTTGCTGTTATGTTCTGCTTATAGTTATGGTGGAAATAATGGCAAGAGAAATTCCTTGGTGACATTTTGATGCTTTCACATGGACCCACTTGTTATAGAGGACAAGACAACTTTAAAAGCTCAGTTAAGATCAGTTCAGGATTTCTACAGGTTTTGGATGAATTTGAATACACTCAGTCTTTGGTGAATTTGAATTTTCTCTTTAAAATCCAAATTATTGGCAATCCTTTCTCCTCATTAAACAAAAACAACAACAACAGCAACAACAAAAGGCTGACAAAAAGTACCTCAGAGCAACAAGACATTTAAACCCTGATTCGGTACTTCACCATCTGAAATTGTGTCCTGGGAGGTCAAAGGCTGCAGTGGTGCCATGAGGGATGGAAGTGCTCTGTCTGTTCTTGTGTCTGATAGGGGAAAGGCAACCTCTTATCTGCTCTTCTCTGGCTTGGCCTTGTTTCTCCTTCATTCTCTTGGCAGGATTATGATGGTAGATTTGTAATGCTGGTTATTTTCTAGGGTTTTTTTTTTTTTGTTCTTCTTGTTCTTTTAATTACCACAAACCCTACATGAATCCAGGCTTTGCATTCCATGCAGCATCAACAAAGAAGGAGGAGGGGTATACTTTGTCTCTGAAACTATGGGCTGAGTGGGAAAACAGCACACAACTGGAAAAAACCACCATGTCTATTTTCTTTATTGAAGTGCTTTATTCTATGGGAACATATCACAAGGTAGAGTGCCACAAGTTTCCTTAATAAGTTCTCACAGAAAGCGTAAACAATTAGTAAAATTGTTCCTCTGCTATATTTGTTTTTCTGTCTGAGTGGTAGCCTTAAGCCTATGTGAATTACCATGACAGGGAAAGCCTGCCAAGCTCTCTTTCTGAATAGTACTAAAATGTCTCTGGAATCTGCTCTGGGTGAGGAAAGCACAGACAGTATCTTTCCTCCAATTCTCACAAACTAGTTTGATAAATAAAATATGTGACCGCAAAAGAGGGAGGGGAAAAAAAAAGGAAAAAGGGATGCAGCCATTAGTCAGACTAATTTAAAGAATGGACACACACCAACAAGTCCATGGTCACCCACAAATTATATAATATTTTTTAAAAGTTACTTCACTAAAATATTTGTGACAGGACATAATATTTGTGGTATGTTGCCCAAGTATGCATATTTTTAAAAAATATACCAAGTAATAGGAAATTTGTGGCCATTTAACTTATAAGCCTGTTTTCTATTTTAGACTCAGTGGGTCAGAAACTCTCTGCTGTAAACTACACAGATCCAATGACTTCTAATTTATATCAACTGAAAACAGGGTCTAGAAGGAGTCTAAGCAGAGTTTGAAAACTTTGCTTCTGTCTACAGTGGTTTTCATCTTTACATACAGGACCAATAACAAAACTGTATCCGAAATAAGGAATGACCTATGCTAGTGGGCATGGGGTTGATGTAGGCTAGTTTACTCCCTTACACATGGAAGGTTGGAAAGGCTGTTTTGAAACGGTTTTGGGAGGTTTTGGGGGGAGATGGGTTTTGGGGGGGAGTCCTCAGCTTCCTTCGAGGTGAGAAATAGTTTTGGAGATTATAGTGTTGTTTCCAGATACAACACTCCCTGCTTTAGCCTTAGGTGGGGGAGTTCTCCATTTCCCTTTCAGCTTATATTAAATTACTTTGCTTTCTTGTCATAGGCACAATCCTTTGATGAGAAAACCTTGATGGCATTTCAGAAGAGGAAGAAAACCCGCCTCTGCAGAGTCACCAGAGACTGGTTATTACTAATTGATTCTGCACGGAGAGCATGCAGTGGTGACAGCCATCGGTCTGAAATAGTGAGACAAAGAGTTTTTGACCTTCTTTGAAATGCTATATGCAGGAGTTCTTGGAAATGTAAAAACTTTCTCTTTGCCTGCTGAGATCTTCTCTGCTACCAGTCGTACCAGGGCGATTTGTTCTGTGCATGTTGGGAAGGATAAGGGTGGAGAGATAACCTTGGGGGAACAACCTTCAGGTGTAGCCCTAAAGTCACTGCTTAGGTGGAGGGGAGCTGATGAGGCAACTTGACCCTAAGATTTTTCTCAGTTTTAGAGCAATCCATGCAATGACCTTGCGATGCCCCTATCTAAGAATTTGATTTCACTTAGAAATCTGTCCAGTGGGAAAATTGGCTGCAAGTGCAAAATCATCATTTGTCTTGCCTGCTGCTTATAGGTAATTTGCCATGGGAATGGAGCTATGCTCTGGCTAATTCAGCCTATGTCCCAGGCATGGGCAGTGAGGAGGTGCTGGGAGAAGAGCAACTTCTGGCTCAGTGAACAGCAAGGCTCTTGGGGCAGGTGCTCCCCAGTGCCAGCAGCCTCAGCTGCAGGAGCTGCCAACTGCACCAGCGGCAACCTGGTGCAGTACAGTAGCAATTTATTTGCCCTTGGGCAGCATCTTTGCAGGATGGGCACCATCCATGGCAGCAGAGGAAACCTAAACCTGCCATGGAAATTTGTACTCCACCTTCCCTAGTCTCCTCTGAGTGACCCAGCCGTGCATCCCCAGCGTGCCTACACTGGGGTGCAGGAGGCTGCAGAGGGACAAGCATCTTGCTGCTCCAGTGGGCCCATTTGCTGGTGTAATCCAGTGCTCTGTGACAACCCTTTGCAGGGCTAACGAAGAAAAGAAATACTTTTAAGAAATTGCTGCTGATCCAAGAGATGAAACTGAGAAGCTGATAATAGTGAGTGGTTATGAAAGGCATATGATGGTAATGCGGTACCTTGGCAGCCTCTCCTCTAAGGAAAACAGGACATTCCTGGAACACCAGGTAACATTTCACTTCAGAGTTACTGCCACAAAAGGCTGATTAGCTTCTAAAACGCAAACAAAACCTCTGGGCCCCATTGTGAGGACCAGATAGCAAAAAATTCAGATATCCTGTACAAGTTAACCGGGACTCCTGTAAGTATGAAGAGTGATATGCTTTATAGAGTCTGACCTTTAGCTTTGGGGCTTGCATTTGTTCATTGTACATTAATTATTCTGTATAGTTAATCTTGAATGCGGCTATAAATTCCATATTTGTCTTCATATGACCTAAATATATATTTTGAGAGAAATGTCATTGAATGATGGGAGGCTTTTAAAAGGGACTTATGATTGAAAATGGTTCATGAGGAAGGAACTACTTATTGAACTAAACAGTCTTGCATGATTTCAAAATCTAGATTTGAACCTGTATATAAAAAACATTTGTCTTGGATTCATTTCAAGTAGATTTTTGTTTCTTATGAATGGCATGATTTAGAAGTTCTTTCCTAATCAGTAAACTTGAAATTAACCACAGCACTCACATCTCAGGAGTTTCAGAGTACAATTAAAAGGTGTTTTCCACAGCAGTATTTAAAATTATCCTTGTTTGGTGATTGCCTGTTCTGAGATTTATTAAGAATAGCACAGGCTGTGGTAGCTGTGTCAGGGATGGAGCAAGTCAACACCCAAGGTTTTCAACGGAGAGGAAATTTTGATGTTTTGTGGTTTGGTCTTCTGAAAATAAGTGCAACAATAAGTTAGTAAATAAACTTAGCATGACTGAAAATTAGCTATTATTTTTATTCCTACTAGTATTTCCATTTGACTTCTCCACCAAAAAATCCAATCATTTACCCAGCTCTAATTCTTATGACATGAGATTTCTTTTACAGAAGTATTTGCTTTTTATTTATTTATGTTAGTAAAGAATCTAAAATGCCTTGCCTGAAAAGGAAAATATTTGGATTGGAATTGAAATTCTCTGCTACGCTGTAGGCATGAGAGTTGCCTCTGTGGGTAGGCCCTGCAGCCAGATGGCATTCAATGCACTCTTAAGCCAGAGTTTTCTGAAGAGCCCCTCTTAAAAAGGGGAAACTATTGTACAAAAATTTATCAGGTGAAGATCCACAAGTATTAAGGAATTGTATTTTCACTGTGTGTTAGTCTTTGCTAGATTTTAGAAATCTTTTCTGAAATATTTAGGGTTTTTTTTAAAAAAAGAGTTTTGGAAAGATAACATTTTTTTCTTACAAGCTGCAAGGAAAAACTTCCAACATTCTCTTTGAATTATTTGCAGTTAAGTAGGGAAAGACAATGTTGCGATGTTTTTAATAAACCCATAAAACACCTTACTGGTAAAGATAGAATCTCAGGAGTAAAATATATTAATTCAAATGTGAAGATCTATCTCAGCAAGTCAAGTGTAGTTTTAAACAGTACATTTTGCTTCCATAATTTTCCACTATGGAAATCAATTACTTTTAATGTAAATGAGAACACACTTTATATTGCCACCTTCATCTATTCAAGTAGGTTTGATTTATATTTCTGAAAATAACTCTACTTAAAAATTCAGTAGCAATTTTTGAGGGCAGGTTAAAGCTTCTTTTCAAAGCACTTGCAACCAGTTCAGTATGAACTACATTTACCTTTAGAGATTCGTCTGTTATGGCGTTTTACATGATGACATCATTACTCCTGGTTTCTCCATGGTGTCAAGGAAAGAAGTTTCTCTGAATCTGGAGACCCTTTGTCTTTTGGAGCTTGCAGACTACCAGGAATTTGTTACCTTTCCCTGGCAGATGGGTCGGTGAACTGCACCATGCTTTAGGAAGATTGCATTCAGCTTTCAGTCTTGTGGCAAGCTTCCTGGTCCAGCCTGTGCTGTGCAAACATGGGAGGTGGGATCTCACCACATCCTCTGATGTGTTTTTGTGTGTGCTTCAGGCAGGCTGGGGGGCGATGGGGAAACCAACACCTCACCTGGCGGGGTGGGAGCTGTCACTGAGCTAAGGGTTGGGAAGGGCAATACCTTGGAGATCTGCCTTTTTCTCCTCAACCCATCTTATTCTCTATCTTTGTGCTCTTTTTGCAATCTCCTGAGAAAACTCCCTGTATTTCATAGTGGACACTTTGACACGAGGAACGTGTCATTATCTGTCTTTTTATGCAGGAGAGTATGAACAAATCATTGAAAAAAACTTTTACAAAAAAAAAATATTTTATTGGCCTAATTTTATTAAGGATTGTGTTGCTGCAGCATGCTTCCTTGTACTCCCTCCGGAAAACTAGAAAGAAATCAGTATTTTTGAGTGTTTTAGCTGGAAATAGAGCCTAAAATACTGCCTATGACATGAAAATTGCCCCTCTAGGGACTCAAGGTACCTTTGCCTCAAGACACCTAAATCAATAAATCGTGACAAACCCTGGAGAACCATTGATGTAGTTTCTGGTTTGGGAGACAGTGGTGGCTGGTAGTTGATTTTTCAGAATGGGGAAACTGCTATTTTCACCCCTGAAAACTAAGTACCTGAGTATATCCAAGAGCAGTGGTCTTCAAAGCAATTACAGAGAGGGTGATATTGGGGCTGGGGTTCTGGCCTTCATTCCTTTGATTGAATCATACTCAGTTGCTTCCTGAAGTCCAGCCTAGGCCTGGTTCCATCTTCTTCCATTTCTGATTCACTGATTTAATTCACATGGGCTTTTGGTTCTCCAGCAAATACCTGCTGATATGAATGAAAATCGTCCCCTTGACTCAGAGGGACTTTGTGTCAGTCTCCTGAGATACATGGACTAAAATGATTCCTGATTTCTTTAGGAGAAAGTGTGTTGGAGGGAAAAATTTCCCATCCCACCTGCCTAGCCTCAGCAACTTGATTTTCTGTGGTGCTTTAAAAAAAAAAGCCTTTGGACATGTCTTGTTGTCTCTGTTGGAAACATTTTTGCCATCTTGGAGACATCAGCTTTACATCCCAGTGGAGCCCAGAGAGATCTTTTGTCAATTCATGTGTTGTAAATTGAGTTTGAGTATAAGCTGCAGTTTGTTTGAAAATTGTATGCAACCTTGTAATGCAGAAGTTTTCACTAAACAATTATCAAAAACCAAAGTTGTAGATAATCTCACAGTAAATAAAGTTTCCTGAACAATTCATTGTCAAGATAATACCATAACATTATTGAAATTATACTGGCTGGACTGTGACATATGTTTCCTCTCCTAAGATATTAATCACCAATGCACCACAGAAAAAAATCTGGCATATTTTTGTGCTGTATTAACTAATTTGAAAAGACTTTCGTAACACTGTTTTCTATTAAAGACTTCTAAATGATCAGTTAGCTGCTCCCTCATTCTTTGCATATATTTTTGAAACCTTTTGAAGAAAACCCGGAAGGTGTGTGCCCAAAGCCTCTTTTGTGCATGTGATTGATGGTGAAATAACCCAGAATGGCAAGTTTCACTCTAGATTTTTTGGTAAATCAAGAAAAGTACAAAGACTGGGCTAATTTGCAGATCTGAGCACTTAAACCCCCTTAATGCTGTACAAGTCTTACTTTAACCAAATCTCAACTGACATGCTTTTGATTTCTACCTGTAGGCTATCAACAGTTTCTTAGGGTAAAAACTAGCAAGTCAGTTTTGTTCTAGTCACTTCCACAAAGCCAGAGGCATTTGTACCTGTGAATGGAGGGAAAAGACTGAACTAGAGTTAAGAGTCTGGGAATGCAGGCAACTGCACTGACAATGAATTTATAAGTTCTGTTGTGGGCCTCAGCCCAGTAATTACACTGTCTTGGTGCTCCCTTGTAAAAATCTCAGAGAGCAGAACTCTCAAGCTCTGTCACTCTCACTCCCACATCTCTTCTGCATAAAGCAATAATCCTTTTACAGCACTGATTTTAGGAGGATGACCTTGCTCTGTCTCTGCCAGCTATCAGACGTAGGCACATGGGGTCTCCATCTGCAATAAGCAGTGGGAAACTGCTCCTGTCAGACTGCAGCTGACGTCTGTGGGGAGTGGGTTTCTATCCTCCCATATCTCTCCCTGACATTTGTTTTATTTGGGGATCACCAATAGAATCAGAGGTGTCTGAGAGGGGTTTACCTTCACAGCCTCTGAGCCCTGACCACTAGGTACTGGTGACGGTGGGACTCTGTACAGCACAGCTGATGTTCCTTGCAAGAGTCCCTCCAAGCAGCCACTCATAGTAGCTGGCTCTGTATCTGGGCTGGCCCTTTGTGGAGACAGTCTCCAGGCAGGGACAGGAGGGAAGTGGAGGAGTACTAGGGCCACATCCTCTCCTTTGGCTCGGAATTATATTTTGTAGTCTCAGATCTCCAACTTCCTCCAACTTCTCCTCAGCTTCCTTCTATATTCAGGCCTCTGTCCCTTGTGTGCTGGCCTCTATGGAGAGATGATTTGGTGACAGCAGGCACAACAAACCAGCACAGACCCTGAGCCCCAACCCAGATACACATCTTCTCTGCCTGATGGGTTGGTATTGCTTCCACTGATCTCAACCATGGCCAGTTTTTGTTCTCTTTGAGCAGCAAAAAAAAATGCAGAAAACATTCACAAATTGCCCATCCCTTGCCCATGATCATGCCTGTGTTTTTGCAAAGCAAAATGCCAAACCAAGACTCTTGAAACTGCTCGTTAGAGCCATCTGTGCCACATTGCACAGCAGCTGCAGTATTTGTGGTGAAGTGATTAAGTGGCTTTTGGAGCTTGGTAATGGACCACAGATACTTGGCCCTCTAGGTTATTTGTTCAAGTAGTCTTGGTCAGCGGTAACCAGAAGTTAGTGATTAGCAGACATTATTGTCCACTTAAAACAAATAGGCAGTCACATTCCCGATAATTCAACTGTCTCATCTAAAAAGCTCAATTATTCAGGCAAGTGGTACTCTTGTGCCTCTTTCAGTAGAGCCTTAAGATGACTGGGAGGCCTGTATTATTTATTTATGTATTTATTTATTCATTTGCTTGTTATTTCGGTTGTGCCAGAATTCCCCAGAAATGTACATGAACTTAAAAAGGCCGCATGGAATGGAGTCGAGTTTTGTTTTCAAATGAATGCAAAAAATCACATCCAAAATTTCTACTGTTTGGTTTTAGGGCCCACTTGTTGTTAGAGTTTTCACTAAGGAGTGTCCTCAAGCAGTCTGAGGCAGTCACAACTGCTAAGTGAGGGATGGACGGTTTACCTGCCTTTCCAGGTTTGCCCCACAAAATATTTCAGGAGGTGAAACAGGGTTGAGACTTAAATCGGGAATGGAGATTTTGTGGGATGGGTGCTGATGTGCTTCCAGTGTCTCGATGCACCACCCTGCACTGGAAAAAGAGGGTGCAGAAGCAGGGGTGGGCTTGGCCTTAGCAAAGGGACCACACCATTACCTTAGGCTTATGCAGGCTTAGTGCTGGGATTCAGTCTAAGAGGCTTGCCGGAGAAACAAGTGGTGGGTATGTGATTTAGCATGACCTTAAGGTCAGTCCTTGTTCTAAATGTGCCCCATGTTTTTGAGTACCTAAGTATGTTGGAAAGATCTGGGCATCATTAATTTCGTCACTGAGTTTGCCATGCAAAGGATTGGTAGATGCTCGAGAGTTATCAAACATCAGTAGTGCTAAGGGGTCTACGGCCAGGCTGACTTCACTCAGACGCAAGTCCTTCAGTCACAGATAAAGTCTTTCATGAGCAGGACTGATCTAGACTGACAGAGCAAAGCTGAGCTTTACCTTTTAGTGGATAAACAGAGACTGGCAGGCTTAAAGCTGTCAGTACAACACTTTCAATCAATACAAAATTTATTCAAAGGTTTTAGAGTGAGGGAAGTAATCAAAGGAAGATAAACATTAACAATTTGATTCTAACTGGTTAGGATGTCATTCTCTTTCAATCAGCTACATCTGGGATGTTGTGTTGAATTGCAGGACCCAGTCTACCTGAAATATATTGAAATGCTAGCCAGAGTTCAGAAAACAGTGTTACAATTAATCACAGGGAGGAGAGATAAGACAACTATAGACAGATGACTGCAAATAATAAAAAAGGGCAAACTTCATGGACAAAGAAAAAGGATCTAACCTGTGAGCAGTGAAATTAAAAAAAAAACTTTTTAGGCTGAGCAGAAGAATATCACAGAAACTTCCAAGAGCAAGGGTTGTAAAGAAAAAGGTTGGACTCAAACAAAACTGCAAATTTTAGTACCTCTTTCTCCTTTGTGTTCTCTGATTTGCATCAAACATCATACACAGTAATAACAGTATCTTCTCCTTTTGAAAGTCAGAGATGAAATACGGATGGATTTTCCAACTGCAAAATACTGAAGCCTGTCAAACAGACTAGTTGAATGTGCACTTTTATACAACCTGAATAGAATTTCACAGGCCTCTAATGAACTAACATAGGTACAAATCTGGGACAAGGTGAATCTTGCACTGGAAAGCCACACATCAATGTGTTTCAACAGCTGATGAATATAAAAGTACAACAATCTGGAATCCAGGTGTTAGGAGCAAGATGAGAGAGATGAGTGATCGGCTCTGTGTATTTAGTCATTTGGGGATCTCAGTCTATATTCACCAGAGATGGTCCTAAGGCTGAGATCACCTATCTAATTTCACTTGTCTAGGCATCAGTTTGGAAGGAAGTACGGTCCCTTATGGAAAGACCACTGCTTTATTTAGTAAGTCGTGTAATCCTCTTGTGTAACATGAGCAATAATATCATATTACATACACTGTAACTAACAAATTACCAAGATTGATATTGTAAATCCATAGAGAGAATGACAATTTACTACCCCTCTGTAAAGCATCTGTATAATCCAAGCTACAATTCCTAGCACAGAAGCAGAAAATAACATCATTAGGCAATTATTGCAGGCATAGTTTTCATTTCTGCAGAGGTTGTTCTTTTTTAACCTGGATTTTCAGTTACAATTTAGACAAAGACCACTAATAAATGCAGACAGTCTCTCAGAAAAACTGAAGTGTTAACTTGCTAGACAGCTGTTAGAAAGAAAAAAACTTTGTGATTTCCAATACTTGATTTAATCTTAACATACACATATTTTAAATGGGCAATAATGCCTTACAGCCCAGAAAGAAAAATGGTGAACAAAACCAAGTATATTTTCTGTTCTATAGTAAAAAGGGATGTTTTCCTTGCTCATATGGTAGAAAGAAGATTTGGGTTTAACATTTTTCCCGAGGTAGAAACTGATGTTACTACATGTTTGGGAAGATATGCTCTAGTAGGTGTTTGAATTCTCAGCTGGGCCCAAAATCAAGATCAAAACAGAACACACTGTGGGTAAGAGAAGAAACATTAGCAACCAAAACAAATCTTTTAGACAGAGATGTGTGCAAGTGTGTGGGCAGTTTCACAGCCCTTGGACTGCCACAACCCAACCCTCAACTGTGTCACCTACCAGAAGTGTTTGCAACAAGAAAACGTGGGCTGTTGAGTAGGAATCAACCCAAGCCACCACACCTCCTCCTCTGACTCTTCAATTCCCTTCTTTCTGCTTCCTCTCTTCTCACTCACAGGCATCAAAGTGGATCTCTGTACATTTGGAGCCAAAACTTCCCAGAGCTGAACACTGCAAAAACAGATCAGGGTATTTGGACAGTGAAAGGTGTACATGGATTAATAGAAACACAGGATGTCTTGTCTGGATTGTCCCTTCTGTTTCAGACAAACCTACACTGAGAGGTTACTGCATATGCCATCTCCTTGTCCAGCAGCTCTGTGTGTTGTCAGCCAGGGCAGGTGACAAGAACTGCAATGCTCCCTACATTTCTGGAGGAGACAGTGGGCCTTTGGGTTAAAAACATACAAATTTCATTTAGTCTTTTCATGTGTAAAACAGTGACTGATCTTGATTATTTCCCAGCAATAATTTTGCAGGTACACAGGTAAGAATAAACTCAGATATTATTTAAATTAATATAAAAGTTACAAATTCTTTTTTTATAGTAGACTAAAACAGCTCTAAAGCAGTAATTTTGTCCATGATTAATATCTAGTTTTTTCCTTCATCTCTGGCTAAGGGACAGCTCCTCTGCACAGTTCAGTGGCAGTCCTTGAACAGGCCTGTATGGGAGAATGACCTATTTCAGAAGAATGAATGCTGGAGAACAGAAATTTGGAGTTTGTTTCTGACTGCTGGACTCAAACTAATTAATTTACTTTTCTGTGTCTTGTTTCTTTCCCCATCCTTTTTGTTTTAAAATTTACATTCTTTAGGTTACAGGATTCTGTCTTGCTATGCATTAATATTCCCCCCAGTGCAATAGTCTCTCACATTTAAGAATAATATGCAGGTACGAGTAAATCCCAGTGCTATTGCAGTCAAATTCCCAGTGGTATAAGAGGCCACTCTCTTTGCCCTTCTCCCCCGCCTTTTTGATTTTTAGCTGCTATAAACACCTCTCCTGTACCTACATCTCAGCATGGAGGCAGCAAGTGGTTTCTGTTTTCCTCGCAAGACACAATACATTTTCTAATCCTGTATTTGTTCTTCTGGAATTACTGAAATGGGTAAAAGTTTGCAAACCTCAAGTGAAACATGTTTAGCATGAAAAAAAATAAAAGAAGAATAAATTACTCTTAATATAACTGTGTAAAAGTTCAGATACAAAGTACTGATTTGACAAGTCAGATCTGTGTGAATGTGCTGTCTAACACCATCCTAGAAATATTGTCACTCCTGTCACTGATAATATAACCAAGGACTAGATCTGGAGAGGTAAGATGCGCATTTCCTGGGTCTTTAGGCTTAGGTAGTTTGTTGGCAGCTGTGCGATCCTGTTAAATTGAGATGCAAAATACAGTTGTTTTCAAAATTCATTGCCAGTGGCGGTGACAGATGCTTTTTGGAATGACACCCAGTGAGCTGTGAAACTCGTGTAGTCAAGTACTTGTCCACTCGTCCCTGCTTCATGTGTTACAGGAATATGTTTACACTCACACTGTCTCATTTTTTTACCCCATCTGGATGAGGTATTTTACAGATGCAGAATTGCACACATTGCAGAAGGTGGCATGTTGAAGTTCATGCCCACACAGTGGGCAGCTCTTCCTTGTTCTTTGTGGGAAATTCTCCAAGGTTAGCTGTTTGTAGGACACAGTGGATTTAGGTATTAAATGTACTATATCAGACACTAGAGAGAAAAACATTACGGAGGTGACATGTCCAGCCTTGATCTTGAGACAGGCCAAAGTGATGATTTTAACCGCACACAGGTTGAAGCTGAGGATGCAGATACTTCACCACAGTTTGGTGTGTCATCCACAACCCCTCTAGTGGGGTATCCGCCACTTCTGGCTGAGTTCTGTGCCCTGAGATGGCTCTGACAATGCTCACATCTCTTATGCAGACTGGGCAGCTGCTCTTATGTACATCCAGGTGTCTGTGGGTGGTGTCTGCAGTGAATCAGCGTCCCAATACTCCACCTTCCTGGTAGCATTTTCCCTGAATGCTGACAGAGGAAATGTTTTTCCTACCATGGTAGTTCTTCCCATTTTTCTACTTTACAATAAGAATTATTATGATTACTGTGTCTTACTCCTTAATGCATTAAGAGAAAATATATTATTTTTCTTTAGATTTAAGAATTAGATCCTGAGGTGTCCTGTTACTGTTGATACGTGCATATTGCATATTTACTAGTGCTCAGTATCATTTCATTATACTATGTTTCCTTTGAGGGTCTGAAAAAGTCTTTGCAACTTTTCTCCTTTGGCTTTTCTCATTCTATATTGTTTCCCACGTTACATTAAAAAAAATTTTAAAAGAACATAATAGGGCAGAGGTAAGTGGAATTGTAGAACAGGGAATGTCAGTACATGCAAAGGTGTGCTCTACTTCAGTGTGCTTTGAGTTACTGTAATGACTCTCAGAAGGGGGCTTACTTTTCAGTTGTGTGTCTTGAATAAGGATTGAACTCAGGGACTGTAGTACCACAGGGAGCACCCAAATTTAGGATAACAGAGGCTGCTTTTCCTGTAAATCTGGGATAACTCCTATTCCAAATCCCTTTTGAGCTGACAGAGATAAAAGATAGTCCAGGGAGCCTAGTGCAGCCTCAGACTTTTCTGTAGACTTCCAGATCTGGCAAAAACATAGAATCTCATTTTACCTTCTTTCTCTCTTCATCTGTAAAATGGAAATGAGATTTCACTACCTGAGAGGTGCACCATAAGTTTTTGTGAGAAGTTCAGATACTAGTAATAGAAAATTTGTAAATCCCTTAAACAGGCAGATGCTTGTGTCTAAGAATATTAGGAGAGAGTTTAAAAATGAAAGCTTCTGTTCCTTTTCATTGTAGAGATGATTTAAAAAAGGTTTGTCTAGACAGGAGTTTATTTAGAATGGTTCAGAAAAAGTTAAAATGGAGAGGTGCTAAGAAATTAAGGAATGGACTAAATTGCTCCACTCCAGAAAAATTATTTCGTGTTAATGATACATGATCCAGTTATTCTCCAGCTGTCTTTCATCTCACACTTCCAGGAGACCATTTTGAAAGTCTGAAAACCTCAAATAGTCCACAAAGATGAAACCTCTGCAGATGATTCTTCCCCACAGAAGAGACATTTGTTTGATTTTGGGTTCCTATTTTGCAGCGCTCCCTTGCAGCATCCTGTGCTACAGTCTCCTTTTCAGCAGCCTTGCAAGCTAATATTCAACTTGCAATTCAAACAACTCTCCGAAACTTTTTATGCTGAAGTAGAAAAAAACCAAAAACCCACCCAAACCCCAAGACAACTGTCACAGCAGGATATTCTCAGGGACTACCAAATGGGAGAGCTGAGCCCAGCAGCCTCTCACTGATGCTGGACCCAAGAGAAGGAGGAGGGTGGTGCTGGCAAGGAGTTTTATGGAGTGAGATGGGATGCTTTAGAAGAGCTTCAACACACAGCACATTTCCTAACTTCCAGGGAAGATCCCCTGCGGTAACCTGGCACTGGCTTTCCCTTAAGCCTCATTCTCTGCATATCTTCTGACAGATATTTTTTTCCCCCATTGACTCCCTTGCAAATAGATTTCAATTCTGAAACTAAACTCAGGGGTGGGTTGTTTCCTACTTTTTTGTGGGTTTTTTTTTCTTCCATTCTGATATATGCATTTATGATAATGGGACAGAAATGCAAGTCTAAGATTTCCTAGGCTTTACAACTACTTTGTGTGCCAGTTCTCTAGCAGAACTGGAGAGAGAGAACTTATCTGATTAACAAATGTAAAATCCAGGTAAAAATAATACCCTAATTCAGGTATGAAATGTCCCTCTTGGAGCATGCCGGGTTCTTATCTGCTCAATACTTTGTGCCCAGTGGTGTGTGAATGGGCACAGTGTCTGTTTTATTACAGAGCTTTCCTAAATACAGATGTAGAAGATGTAGAAGTGACACAGTACCTCGGCTTGAAGCATCAGTGTCTCCAGCACCTTCCCTCTGCCAGGCAGGGCAAGATTGGAAAGTGTTGGTTGCTTATTCTGGAGTGGGCAGGACTGACAGTGTTCTTTCCATGCTGTTTACTCTGGGAAGATCCGTGGTGTTGCAGCACAGGCAGTAGGTGAGGAGGTTATATGTGTTCCTCTCATTGTGGAGGAATGTATCCCTCTGGTTGGCACTTCTGCTGGTGGAGAGAAGAATGCACAGGTAAAGTTAAATACAGACTTTAAAGGGCAACAGAAAAGTCTGGGATATTTCTCTTTATGGTAAACTTGGAAAAAAGTGAAAACAGGTGTTTTTAAGGAAATGATCTAAAACGAAGAAGTACATTTTATTGTTAATTCTTTTAATGAAAGACAATGCTACCGAACATGACATGATAACATTGACTAGCATAGGAAAATATTACATGAGCTATCGTGGCTGTATGAAATACCTTTATATTCATTAATAGCATCTGTTTCCATACTTGGCTAAGGCAGGAGGTGATCAAAGTCATGTGTAAGGCACTGGCTGTCTGGGATATGGGGAGGACTCCACCTCCTCCCCCCTCCATGCACACATAGACGCACACACGTGTTGGTGGCTTGGGCACAAGACTGTGGTGAGGAGGAATCATTATGTTAGACAGAGCCACTCTCCTTGCAGCAAACATTGTGTCCACCACTAAGCTTTCCCTCTGCGCTGTGGTTTTCCCCATAGCAGCAGTGGTCTCTCTGTCTGCCATCCATCCCAGGGTGCTACAGACCGCGCACGTCTCCCTGCTCCAGGCTCTTCAGTTGGGTGAACTACATGACTGTACGTCTGCAAGAAATTGTGGGTAGATATCTCAGACAGGGAAAAAAAGAGTGCTTAAATTGACAAATCAGTCCAAACCACTAAGGTTATAACTCCCTTTTTTTTCTTCTTCAAGCAGAACAGTAAAACAGACCTGTTATTGGCAGCTCATTAGTAGTGAGACAGAGGCAATATGTACCATGACATCAGAGTGCTGCTTGACCCACATCTATCATTTTGTTAGAGATCCTTATTCTTGGGCCTTTCCAAATGCCTATAAGACATGCAGAGTGTAGAACTCTGTGGCATAAATAAGATACAGATTTTCTACTTTTGATGTGTTTAGCACATTTTTGTTACTTCCTTTAATACCACAGACCTTACATTCTTTGAGCATTAGGAGAACAAAAGGCTAACACGAGCAAAAAAAAAAAAAGCAACAAAAAGTATTCACTAAAAAAAGTATCGTTCTGTTCACCTATTTAGCATTTAAAATTTAACCTCTTTCTTAAAGGAAGACAGAGTGAATACCACAGCTGAGTAACTTCAGATATAAAAAGTTCCTTCATTAAATCAGTTGTTCTTTAATTCATAATAGAACTTAAATAAAGAATGACTTATAGGCAGCTGTTTCTAATATTGAGTCCCCACCACACATGAAAGGAACATTATTCTTACAGCAGCCTCTCTACCCTTGGGTGTTATCAGCCGAACATGTTTTGAACCCACCTAATGCATTTGAGGTAGCTTAGGTTTATTTTTCTTTCAATAAAATAAATGGTTTTGTAATTAAATTTCTGCACTGACTGTGCTTAATGGCTACATTGACAAGTGCTAATGTATGGGAAGAGAATGAGTTTGAAATGAAACATGCTGTTTTCCAATCTGCAAGCAATTTTGCACTGGGGCAATCAAAATCTTGTGCCAGTGAAACATTTTCATTAATCTGCTAACTTAGCGCACACTGCCCACTCAGCAGCACAAGGACACTTTTTTTTAAAAAACAAAAATATCATGAAGTGAGCCGTTGTTTGAAACCATTTTGTGGTCTCTGGCAGCAAGGCCTGTGGAAATTCGCTGACTTTACACCATGAAATGTTGCAGCTGTCTCAAAAGGGACTGGCTGCTTCAATGTTTGAGTTCTTGGCAATAACTCAGCTTTCAAATCTGTCTCTTTTTTCCCCTTAGCTAAATTTATTTTTGAATAAATCTTCTCATAGAAAATTGAGAGCAGCTATTACATATTTGGACTTCATTTATGAAAACCACTTCAAGTCATCAAGAAGTGCATCAATACAGCTCTAATGTTTACAATACTTTCATGACTGGGAAACTAAACAATACTGTATTTCCCCATTATTTTAATTTAGGTAGCACTGCATTTAAACATGAATGTGACTTTTTCATTTTTTATTTTTTTTAATTGCCAGAGAGCAAAAAAAAGCAGAAACCCAACCCTGCAGAGATTTGCTTTTGTGTAACTTGCTGGAAGTTCCCTGCAGGATCTGGCCACTAGAGGGGTGGCTTTCCAACAGCTGTGCTTTGCAGCCAGCATCCCAGTGCTCTTTTGTCAGGAAAAGGACTTAGCTAAAAGCAAGCTGAAGCTGTAACACCTTAGGTAGGTGTGTAGGATTCCAGCTTAAAAAAAAAAATACCCAGAAGCCCAAAGTATCCACGCATATATACATATATATATAAAAAATATATTTTTTAGATTGTTATAATATGACACAGGCACAGTTATTCTCTGTCCCTGAGGAAAATGTCTTAGAAGTAACCCAGAACAAATTACCCACTAGTCAGTCTTTAACAGCATATATTTAAGTCAGTAGATATCTAGGATCACCTTGTTAAAAAGGATCACATTGTTTCCTTCACCCCATCCTATTTCATTTGGGACAAATCACTGCTCAGAATTTTAGTCCTTTTGCTGTGTGCAGGATTTAGAGTAAGAGAGCTACAGCAAACTAAAATGTTCCTCTTTTGAACAGAATCATGGAGAATGAAATATTGTCCTGGTGCAGACTTCTCCCATCCAGCAGGAAATTGTACCTTGGGGATGGATCATTGTGAGATGAAACATCAACAAAGCATCGTGCGGTGAGAGACGTGTGACGAAATGACAAGGATCAGCCAATACTGGTGATGTTACATCTTGTAATAGTCATTCTCATGAGGCTGCTCCATTCATGCTAAATAAGCAGTTTTTCTGCTGAGAGTTGTATTTTGTGTCAGAACCCATTAGCCAAGTCCTAAAGTCAGGAGAACGTACAGTATGGGAACTCATTGCATCTTTTCTTTTTAAGGGGTGGTTATATTTAAACAGGTTTGGAGTAGTTGGCTCTTTTTTCGTTCCTGTGTCTCCAGCATGGCATCTGCACTGTGAGATTGAGAAGTGGTATGGAAAACAAATTACTGCTGCCAGGTGCTCTGCACAAGGCACCGGGCAAAATCACAGTCAGAAACCTCTTTCACTCTGGAGTTTTTAGCAGAGGTGAGAAAGTCCGTCCACTGGAATGTGCAATTTAAATGCAGGTCTACACAAAATAGGCACTGAAGTAAACTAAGACACCACCTTTTCCTGCTTCGAGTAATCTTAGCCACCTGATGAATTCTGAAGTAATTAGAAATGAATAGGTACTGAAGGATGGACTGATACAAAGGTACAGGAAGAATGGAATTCTGATTAGATATAGCAATATTCTACAGTGGAACAAACTCTTGGAGGAGATTTTAAGAGGGTTGTGGAACCAGTTTAAAAATCGAAACACAGACCTCAGCAGGGATGTGGGACACACCCAACAGCAGGAGAATGTCCTGTAGTCACAGTGCTGTGACAGGTGTGAGCATGAAGCATATTAAGGACTGATCAAGAACCCCAGAGAAACACCTCTCTCAAGTGTTATCTGAGACCAAAGGGATGGACACACTCCTCTGGAGCTGCCAGAAGAAATCAGCATGCAGGAGTGCAGCACATATATTTGTTCAACAGTCAATTGTGCAGGCAAAGATATGTGAGGTGTGAAGGACAAGGACCTCAGCAGGACTGAATGGTTGCTTTTCCAGGGGAGAGCAGGGGCAGTGAAGGCCAGAAGAGGTACCTCTACTTGGGCAGGGGATTGTGAAGGCAATTTGAGATTCTCTGCAAATTAAACTCTATTTCCAGACAGAATGGTTCCCATGCCTTTGATGAAGGAATCTTTGGAAGGAATCTGTAGGAATCTTTTCATACAGCTCAAGAAGAGGAGTTGTGCATACCCACTTTGGTGGTAGAAATACAGCAACTTTGAAGTGTCAGGTTTACTTTAACCCCAAATGACACAGAACATGTGTGTTGGTTGGGGTGTAAAACAAAAGAATACAACACACAGAGGCAACATTAGGAAGGAGTACACTGGCAACATAGAGTAAACCTTTATAGACACTTTGAATTCATTTGTATATTCAGTTCAGAGTTTTCATAGAACCAGTAGTTTCAATACACTCTATAAATTATCAATTAGGAGGAGAGCACAAGAGATCTACAGCAGCTGAGGTGCTGCACATTGAGATTTGTTGACAATTATATTGCCATTAAGAGACAGTTAATTTTGAAACAGCATATATGCAGTGTTTTAGACAGAAGCAAAGGATTTTTTTAATGGCAAAACTTTGATTTTATTGTACTTAATACTAAAGTGTTAGTTCTTTCAGACTTCATTTCATGCATCTGAACACTGCATCTAATGCACAGTGAGAAGCACCTACAGTTACAAAGGAGATTGTCCAAAGGAAGAGCTAATTTCTAACAGCCCAGCTCTTGAACTAGTTGAAAACAAGGCTTGGAAACAGTTGTCCACAAAAACTAAAGTTATCATGTAATAATGCCTGCAGGGGTTCTACAACTGTTGCATAATTTAGAACAAATTTGGCACTTCTTGAGATAAGTCCCAGTAAAGAATATAAAGTGATCACATCTGCCAATCTACATGCCTGAGTGAGTGCTGCAGCATGCTCTGGGTTGGCTTTATACTTTACTTTAATGATCACAGGCTCCCACAAGAAAATTTTGTCCATCTAGTATATCCCTTGGCAAAATTTAGTTTTGTATCAGGCCTGCCCACGTGCCACAACAGACATCTCAAGTAATTTTTATATTGGGTTGGTGTTTCTCCCATGGGTGCTACAAATACCAATGAATCTTGGACTGATTTTCCAGATTTATGACATCATCTTCTATCACAAAGTAGAAGTTCATAACATGAAAAATGTGTTCCCTATGATTGCAAGGAGTTTAACACTCTGGAAATTTTTAGGCATGATCTGAAGGATCAGTGGTTATGAACAGTTATGTTTGTCATACTTTTCCTCTGCATGTAATGTTATATTTTCATAATTTGGCCCTTGAGAACCCACATATGTCCAAGCAGTGTGTCCTCCACCTTTTTATTTGTATAAGTGTTTGAAAATAATTCTTACCTTTAGAGATTAATTCTATGGTAACACTTGATCTCTTCTGGTTGAAGGAAATAGTTCTCCATGTTGCAAAGAGAAACTGCATTTGTTTTATTTTCCTCCATTTACATGACCTGATGAGTCAGACTGACGCACTGATGTTAATCAAACAAGAAAGTCAGTTCAAGACTAAAGCTGTATGTTTTTACTACAGCCAGGAGAGTCCTGTGAGATGCAATATTGTAAAAGTCACCGTGGTTTCTCACTGTAGGCTACCAGAAGAAGGCTACACATAAGCTTTTTAAGAGAAATAGATACCAGCTAGTTTTTTTCAGCCTACTGACCTGTCATTATTTCATAATCATGCAGTATATAGACAGGCAGAATCATAACAATAGTATCCCTGATAATGGCTTTGTTGATTAGATTCCAATGCTGTTACACTGCATTTACATAGAGTATAATTTAAACTAATTTTCTCCTTTATCACTTTAATAAATTATTATTTGAGGGGGAGTTTATCTCATATATTTTATTACCTGTATGAACTGTCTCTTTAACAGGAGGAGGTGGCTTTGCAGAAGCACCTCTGCACAAACATGGGCAGGCTCCTCCAAGTTGCAGTGACAGCCTGGGAAAAAGCAGAGGTGCTTATTCGAGATTTAAGGAACAGAAGACTGAAATCGGCATTATGGGCTGGGGGCAGGGATTGACCTCTAGATGTTGAAAGAAGGAAGTATGAAGGGAGATTGTAAACAATCTCAAAAATTATTACCACCGGAGAAACCCAGAGAGGAACGCAAAGACAGAAACCATACAGCTAGTGTGGACCTTAAAACAGCTTCATGTAGTCAGTCTGTTTTCAGCAAAAGTAGAGGAAAGGATTTTACAGTGTTCAAAACACAGAACCTGGGGGCATGGAGAAGTTGTGTAGGTGCACCACATAAGGCTGCCCCCCAGAAAGTATTAGACCAGTGTAGATATTAGAATATGCAAATAATTGCTTTGCCACCTCTTGAATAGAATTTTCTCTACTCATTTTGAGATCAGATTGTGCTGTTGTCAAGTTACATTCTTTGAGGAATTTCCTACTCTCTCATGTCATATGCCACAGTGCCATCCCTTTCCAAGACTCCACAGAGTGCGGCTCGGCAACTGGTTCCAAGTCAGGGAGTGAGAGGGGACTCTGGGGTACCACATGGATGGCAGCCACCAAGACCTGAGTATGCAATAGTTGTGACGTCAATGAGTGTTGCATTTCCAAAATGCTGTTACCTGAATATTGTGGCTCAATACACCAGGCAGCTGTGCTTCCCTTTGGCAGCAGGAAGCTGGCAGCTGAACCTATTTCTTCCTCCATCTCCCACTCAGTCATATTCTTAATGCAAATTCACTCAATTCTTTTTGGGGTATATCCCACAGGACTGTAATTCCAACCTCCTTAAAATTCAGTTTCATTCTGGTGTATGGGAATCGTGCAAATGCTATTTTGGAAAGTAGAAAGTGAATTATTCTGCAGGCCTGTCTAAGGATTCCTCCTGAATGTAGTTTGCCATGAAGTTAGTTCTGCATTCAGCAGCAATCACTCATGTAGGCTTTGCTTTAACTATTTTCTCCACTCGCTGAATTCAAATGATGACTTGTTGTTATTATATATTCATGTATATTCCTCTAGTTCCCAGAGGTGGCAGTCAGGACAAAGTCTAGCATATGCCCTACTCTTGCATACAAAGGCAATCCCTTTCTGTGGGTCGCAGACACACCAGAGAAGAAGGAAGTGAGAGACACCCTACATAGGTATGCCACTGCATACAGATGTTAGACATATCCTCATTTTTGCCCTGGCCATGATAGATGCATGAAATTAGTGCCAATTATTCTAATCAGTCCCTTAAGACATCATGACAAGCTCCTACAGTGGCACCGTAAAGCTTTAGCTGGTAGATTTACTGTCTCTGAGTTGAGAAAATCCGTTCCTTTCTAGTCTGGAAGAGGTTTGAGTTATAGAGACAACAACTCTCTTTTATATATCACTATAATAAAATTCCCTGCTATTCCTAGGGAAAAAAAAGGGGGAAAACTTCAAGGCACTCGCTATGGCCTTTTGATATGCGCAAAACACCACAGAGCCAACAGTGCTGCTCTGTCTACTCTTGGTTGTACTTCAGGTGTGGAAAAATGATACAGAGCCAAAACTTGCAGAATGTGTTGGATATTTAGAAATGTATAAAAGACATAGAAACCATCAGCACTGAAACAGTGAGCTTGTAATATCTGAAGGAGTTGATTTCTTTCCTAGTGTAGCAAACATCCAGCTCACATAAAGGGAACTAGGTGAAAGATTAAAGGAGAACTAAGTATAAGCATCCTTCTTCCTTACCAGTGCTGTAATTAGTACAGAGCAATAGCACCATCAAGCTCCAGATGAACAATTACATCCCAGGAAATGCAACCAACAAATATCCCATTATAAACAGTCAGATCTGTGTGGTACCACATAAGTATGCACCAGTGCCACCTAGCCAATCCCCAGCGTATGTCACTTGTAGTGCTAGGCAAACCATGAAACAGACATTTAGCAAAACACCTCTTCTACACGCTTGGAGAAATCTGCAGAAAACATTATTTTAAAAATTATATGTTTATGACGAACTTATTGTAATCAATAAGCTGAGAAAAATCAGGAGTGAAATATATGAATTAGTTGTGCTTATATTGGCCATATAAATTGTACAGAGCTAGCTGTTTACTCAATGGCTGTGTCATCATCAAAGCTATCCTGATGTGATGTCCAGAGAAAGCTAGAGAATCCAGCTGTCTCTGGAATAACTTTCACAGACAAAAAAACCCCATAGAAATTCAAGGACTTTCCATTGAACTAAGCCAAATGTTAAGTTCTAAAAAAGCTATTATCTCTAACTAGGGGTACTGCATGTTCTGAGAAAGCTCAGTCTCAAAGTTACAAATACGCAGACCTCCATCCAAGTAAGAGTATTTTGCGTGTCTCAGTTTGACGGTAAAGAGAGTTCAATAAAAGAAACAGGCTTCTAGTGCAAAACTTGTATCATGTCTAATATAATGGCCAGGGTAAAATGAACTGCAGTTAATGAGCCTTGGAGTCTCCCAAAGCAAAACCTGAGATTCGAGCAACCATAATTTTGGAAAGGTTTGTATTTCCATCAGGACTTTGTGCTACAGCGTCATTTCTGCACAGAATGGTAGTACTATGGCCAGAAAGAATCACTGGAATTAGGAGAATTTTTTGTTCCTTCAGCATTACTGGAAGTGTTTTAGGAGAACTAATGACATCCTCAGCCCACTGAAGATAACAGGAAGTCTCCTGTGGCTTCAAAGGCACTGGAACTTAACTCTGTATCTAATGAAAGATAAGGCTGGAAGAAAGGGGTAATATTTTAATTAAATCAATTGTCTGAAGTGCAGTTCTCATTGTCACTAGATGGTGCAGCAGAGTAGCTTTACTTTGGATCAGTAGAGCTAGAACTTTGGAAAATATCATGATGGGATTATTTTGCAGGCAGAGCACTCCATAAAACAGGTCTTTCTCTCAGGACTATTTCTGTCTGCAGTTTGAACACAGTGATCTTTAACACTATTTGAAACTGAAAGACAATGAGTACTGCCTGTGAGGACTACCCTAATACCACTTACTTTCAGCTATCTATGCCTAACCAGACACACAAACCATTCTATTTATTTAGAAAAGCTGGGTTCTTCAGCTGAGAATAAGAACCTGAAATTTTACATTTGTCACAGGAAAGGTTAAAGAAAACTTGTGCTGATGGTTTGCTGGGTTCACCAAACTTCACATTTGAGCCGTACAATGGGTAAAAAACCAAAGATGGTTTTAAGTTTTTTCTGTGATTCTGAAAGAAAAGTTTACACGGCACTAAAAAGAGATGTCTTTTTCTTCCTGTTATCCTGTTTCTTCCTTTCCTCTTCTTCACCATAGGTGGAATAAAAAGTGGAAGAGGCGATGGAATCAAGTGCTGAGGTGAGTCATCTAGGAATCTTACTCAAACTGCTTGTTCATAATATCAAATGATAAATTTCTCCTAGTAGCAGTTCAGTGCCTCTCAGCAGTCCATTATCTGTCTAAAATCTACAGCGGACAATTCCTAGTTGGTACTTCATGTACTCATTGGTGTAGTTCCACACAATATTGGGATACTTCTTCTGCTTTATACCTAGCAGTTTCAGAGTTTTAGCAACAAAAATGTCTTTCTGCTTTCAGCAAAAGGCCAATTCTAATACTAAAACAACATTTGATGTGGTCTTGATAAAGGAGACTCATCAAAACATCCAATATTGGAGTTCAGGTCTGAATCAAAATTATCAGATTGTCCTTATTGACTTTGATTTTTGCTTGGAAACTAAATTGTGTAAGATAAGAGTACAAATAACTCCGGGATTTACAATTGTTTTATAGTTTTAGCCTATCTCAACAATAAAAATCATAAGGTCTTTTTATTTTTGCCTTGTAAGTGATGAGAACATTGCAATTTTGAGAACAGTACAAGAACCATGTGGCTGTGTACTGAATTGTACTGAATTAAGATTAAAAATATGTGCTTTATTTTTTCCTCTAGGACGTTTCCTGCCAGCTCCAAGACAGGATATGATTTTGGAGAGAGAGCAGTCGGATTGTTCTGTAGTTCATGCAGACATTATTTAAAACCCTTGAGAGAGAATCGTAAGAAACAGAAGTAACCAAAATAAGGCAAAGTGCTAGTTCTCAAATTGCTAAGCCCTCATATATTAAAACATATTATATACCACATTTTCATTACCTTAGTATATTCTATAATTTGTTCTGTGAGTTGAACATGTCAAAAGAAGGATATAGTAATTCACTGATGATGGGATGACTGGCAGCAAGCTTGGAGCATGACTTTCCCAGAGACTTGAAGTATCAGTTGAAGGGGTGAAAGTTTTGAACTCTGATGACATCAGTCACAATTTCTGTTTTATTGATTATTGACTGAAAAACAAATTAATGCCAGAAGATAATTACTCCGGAGCTCATACCTGAGTCAGATATTCTTGTGAACCGTGATTGTACAAGCAAATGTTGATGCATATTTGGGCATGCAAGAGCACATTCTTCAAGGAAAATTGCATCTTGGTCAACAAATGCAATGCAGTTAGGTATAAATGACAATGTTAGGGTAGCAGGTGGTGAGGCTACATTTTTCTGTTTTCTAGAAGAAAATAATCACATCTTGAGCAACTATTTTGAGTTCTGTAAAACTACAGCAAGCCAGATTGTTCTGAAAATGAAATTAGGGAAAGACTCTCAAATGACAATTCACTAAATCTGGACTTATGTAAGCAATTAGGCAATTTTCAAGATTTTTCTTTCTCTGCCTCTGTGTATGTACATAAGTGTGTATTTACTATATATATGTACAAATATATACATATATATATATACTTAAATATGTATTCAATTTGGGGAAAAGAGAGGAAAGCATGGAAGGGCAACTAGGCAATACAATTGAATTGTATTCAACCTGAGCTGAGAGTTGCGGTGTGTATTTAGTTGTTAGAGTGTAAATAGGGAAAAAATGCATTTAGGATAGGAAGTACAGTTCTGGCAAACTGAAGAGAATCTGATATAATTTTTAAGGATTTTGAAAACTTGTCTTATAGACTGTTTTGTCATTTTTTGGATCCATTTCTGGAGTGATAAAGTGAGAAGAGGCTGATAAGGTCTGAGGATGACTGTATGTGAGTATTTTGGTCCAAGCCATTCTCATGTGTCATCCTGTGATGTGAAGAAGAGCTTTGGGAAGGCAGCGTGAGGAGTAAGGGATATGCTAAACTGTGCATCAGGAATAGGAAAAAGAAGTAAAAGTTGTTAGCAAGTTATGTAACTGGATGTGAATGGAGAGCATTGGATGGAGGTGGTGTCCTGGACATTTCAGCTGTGTTGCAGGAAGGCTCAGCAGTGTGAAAGATTGTGTTCACCAAGTGTCCCATTTAAATTTGTGCTTGAGGGTTCATTCTGATGTCACTGTGCTGCAGATAATATTATTAAATGTCTCCGTTATCAGAGAGTGGAGAGATGATGCATATCAAAATGGAAAATTAGTATAGGCATTCATATAATTAAATCCACTAATCCAATCATTATGGCACAACTGCTACATCCTGTTACTGTCTAGGAAACAGGATGTGTGTCCCATGAGGCAGTCACAGAGGACAATATTTTAAAATAAATTCCATCACTTTGTATGTTAGAATGCTTAATTATGAGCAACCTTATATTCTAAACGTCACACTTTATCTCAGGAAATTAAAGGAGACATGTTTTTAAAAAGCAAAGGAAGGAAAAGTTTTTTAGCAATTAGTTCCATTTTACTCAAAGTCTTTTAAAATATAGAATCTCTGCTAATAAATATTGTACTTGATCAGTGTTGTAGTGTTCCATTACAATTGTTTATCATTTAAGACACAGTCATCGGCATTTGAGCCCCAAAGAAATTTTGGATAGCATAGTGGAAGCTGCTAGAAATGGTACTAAACCACTACCACACCTACTGCAACACCTTGCCATGACATAATTGCTCTGAGTACCGTGCTTTCAGGTTTAAATCTCCAAACTGAGTATCTAGTGCACTATTTCTGTTGTAAGGCTTTTCCATGGCCTGCTAAGGCATCTCAGTCACAAAAAGCTTTTCTATTTTCAGCCCTTGAGCTATCTCACTGCTTCTGGGTCCACCCAATGCTGACATCATCTTTCCCTTCTGTTTGAAAAGCTCTGCAGAGTGTGTTTGGCTAGCCCAGGTCGCTGGCCCACTTCACTGCTGATGCCACCACCAGGGACGAAATCCTGTTAAAACCATGAGTGTGTGACCTGCACAAGGAGCCAGGGAGAGCTACCATGTATTTGGTTGTGTTTCAAAGCTTCAGGTGGCATGAAGGGCTGCTTTCTCTCCTCGGTCAGGCTCACGCTCTGCCGAAGGTTGGCTCCTGCTTTCCCACCCTTGCCTGTTATGAACAACGACTGATCAGATGAAGGACAGCATCCCATACCTCACACACCTGAGAGTAATTTTCTTGCTCCTCCTCCAGGTCTGCCCTGTACACCTCCAGCTTTCACTCACTCTGGGAGTTGTTGGGACAATGGCTGTCAATGGTTCCTACCATTACTATTAACATTTGAAATATCAACAATAATCAGTATTTAAGAGAAAGGGAAGAAGGAAAATTATATATAATAGAGAGAACCACTAATGGGATTCTAATTCTTTTTTAGGTGTGACTCTTTGGGTTAGGACATTTGATCCCAATATCAATAGCTTCTCTGTCCCCAGGGCAAAAATTTAATGCTTTTGCTTTCTGAACTAGTCACTGTTTATAATAATATGCATACTCTTTATTACAATAATTTTTTTTCAACATTTTATGAAGTGTGCTTATTAAATGAAATGGTAAGTTTGGCACTGACAAGTCTCTTGTGCACTTTTTTTTCATATTTCCTTTCCTTTGGCAGGTCCATGAAAAGGGAATAAGTTTCTGTGGGCTGTGCATGCTTTTCCACCCTTTTTCAGGATTTGTCACATCTCCTGGAAGGCCTTATAACTCACAAAACATGATTTTATATCCCAGCGATTTGCCAAGTCTTGTCAAATCCTAACATTTTTGTTGGCAACTATTTCCATCTCTCGGCTGAAAGGGAGTAACTTAGATCATCCAGTCACAACACTGTTCTTTGGATACCTTTTTATGGTTGAAGTGTTAGTTTTGATACATGGTTTAATCTCTGTTTGCGAGGGGCTGCCCACTATATTTTATGTCCTCACTCAGTGAATCTTTTGCAAAGTGGACATGCTGTTTCATCAGCTGATTTTCCATTTTTGCATGTCTGCACTTGCAGTCCCACTTCTGTCTGAAGAAAAATTATCTGAGAAAAAAAATTAAATAGAGACCATGCTTCTCACTTCTTCCAGGAACAATGCCTTTGTTAGGTACAGTTGCAGTCACCTCTACCATACTGTAAGGGAGACTATACAATGAGCTGACCCTGTATTTACTCTTTTGGAAGACACTTTTTCATCCTGTTTGTTTTTAACTCATCCCCTTCACCTTAGTTCAGTAACAACAAAACTTCAGCTCTTGGGATGTGGAATAGGAGTCATTTAAACCTCAGGATATGGGATTTCCTCAGGTAGAATTTGTGAAGACAATATTTATTGGGTTTGGTTACTAGCTCCAACAGAAGTGAGAAATGTTAATAATAAGCAGTGAAACAGATGTTAGATTGCTACATCTAGTCCTGCCATATGCTCTTTGTTATGAGTCATTCTGGATGCCATCCATCCCCGTACCAGTGCTCACTGGAAGCATCAATCTGTAGCAGGAAGGGTGAAGGGAGGCATATGCACAGAACAGCTGGAGGGGTCTGCCCATCTCCTCAGCCACTTCAGAAGGGGGGGACGCAAGAGCCTGCCTGCGTTTACATTCTCCAGCATCTATACATGACCCAAGCCATGCAGAGTCCCACTTAATGGGTACACAGAAAATGAGGAATCCACTGCTGGCAGTTATTTTTAGTCGTTCCTTGTGACATCTCAGGCCAGCAGTAGAGCCTGACCTCCCTCTGAAATGAAGCACTCCTTGCCCTTTAGCACAGTGTTGCTTAAATTCATTTCAAGCATGAATGTATTCAACAGCCTCTGTCCGTGTCATATTTTCAAGGAGAAATTAGGAGGGTACATAGCCACACTTAGTAACACAAGGAATCCATGGTTAAATTCGTACCCCAGATGGACTCTGTCCTTTTTCCTTCCTATTTGAAAGCAAACACCCTGCCTTTTCATGCACTAGTTCAGTCTTGTATGTCACCAGTGGGGGAGAGGAACAGATGCCAGAGGAGCTGGAAGAATAGAAAGGACTGCTGCTACCTCTGATGAGAATCACCTCAGGAGATCATGGGTAAGGGACAGCAAAAACAAATTTTCTGGAAGATATCCAGCAGTTTTTCTTTCAGTTTGAGGAAAACCTCACTAGCTGTTAAAATACAGGCTATGCACTTCAAAAGTGGGACTTATGTCAGCAACAAAGCCCTACCTGATGATAAGTGCGAGCATTGAGCTGCCTTCACTTCTCTCTCTGTCTCTCTCTTCTTTGCTTAAGATTCCTCACACCCCAAGGAACAAAAAAAAAGGTTTCTAGCTGCTTGGTGAGAATTTGTAGTTGAGGTATTCATCTTGTCAGAGTGAGCAAATTGGCAAATCTCCATGCACCTTTGCCATGCGAGGGCAGAACTGGACAGACATGCAGCAGGAGGCAGACAGCCCCAGTTGTCCCTGGGGCCCTGGGACTCCAGCACAAAGAAGAAGGAAGCTGTTGTGGAACAGGGGGAAATGGGAAGCTGTTTACTCTAAAGGATTTCATGCTTTGCTCCAGAAAACTGACTTATATTCTGATCTGCTTTTGAGGGAAAATTTCAAGATATTGCCATGGTAAAAATATATTTGGTTGCTTAAACTAGCTTAGTGAGGACCCAAATGGCTTCAGTTCCTTGCCGTGTCTAAACTTCGGTGAAAGTGAGAAAGTGGGTCACATCTACCTTTATTTTTTTTTTTTTGGTGGCAAATGTAATTTTTACTCTGCTGCACCCTGCTGGGCTGGTTGCAGGGCATTGCAATCTGACCTCTCGAGGTGCTGAGTGGTTCTCTCAGCACCTACACATCATCACTGCCTCTACTCTCAATCCTATGCTGTGCTTGACTGGGTAAGGCCACTGGTCTTTCAGGATAAGGGTAAGACCATCATGTCACAGGACTGGTACATATTGACCTACAGTCCAGGTGCTGGGCATGTTTCAGAATGATAGAGTATGCATCTTCAGAAGCCAGAAATGGCTCAGTCCAGATAAATATTTCTAATCAATTTAATAGAATACATATTATAAGCATGGTGATTATTTTTAAAATTCTAACAGATTAAGTTGTACCAAAATTCGTATTAGGTTAGGGAATGTTACACTTTAACAATTCTCTGTGTGTGTACATTAGATTTGAAATGTTTATTTTGGTATATGATCCAGAGATTTCACCCTCTGCATCCCTCTCTCACTGTGCTGAAGCCAAACAATGAAATTTGTTCTTTTAAAGTCACAATCTCCTTAGTGTTTTGCAGCATGGATTGTAATAGAAGGACATCAGTCTCCTAAACAGTCACACTTGGTTTTTTCACAGGCACCAAATGGGATATTTTTCAATGAGACGTACATCTGCAAAAGACCTTTTCATCAGAAAATACCTGTCTGTTAAAACAAGGGGGGTTTTCCTACAAATAAGCACCATTTGGAGGTAATGTTTACCATTACCCTGTATCCAAGATGCTTTTTTTTTTTTTGGAAAAACTATATAATAGCAAATGCATATGGCTTTATTACTGTAAATTATACTGACATTTGGGCGAGTTATCACAAATATGAAACCCAAAGGTAAAAGCTCATCTGGATGATGATGTATTTATATATTTACACACTGCACATTTGGTTCTCACTTTGGCAACCGTAGGCTGGATAGTTAATCTGGATATTTCCCACCCTGGCACTGGGACATGTTTCCCCTTTGTGGCAATAGCAGATATGGAATTTTACAAGTCTGCTCTGGCTCTTCACTAATGGACTTCATCTTTTACCTCCAAGAGCCTGATTTTAAATCCAGGGTTTACAGGTTCAGATACTGCAGACAACCTAGCCAGGGGTGTTCTCATAAGTGCCCAAAACCAGTAACAGAAAAGCCAAGTAAAGGATCATGATTTTATTCTTCCACGCCATAATTCTTCTTCCATCTTTACTGGATATCAATAAGTCTTTCCATTTTTTGTGATAATTGGTGAATCAAAATAATTCCCTGAGAGAAATGTGCTCTTTCCCAGAGACAGCGGTGCATTTAAGTGTATTTTTATGGCAGATGAGGTTTAGGTGTGTCATCTTTGAAAATGTGGGCAAATGGATTATTTTTTTGATCCAACAAAAACAGCCACAGAAAAAAAAAAGGATGCAAAATTCAGGGTGTTGCAAGTTCACTCTCAGAGCTAAGCTGCGGTCTCTCTATTTTGCTATTGCCAAGAATGCACGCCAAGTCATTGAGGTTGACCACGTTTTATTACCTCTGTTTTTGCTATTCTACCTTATTCCTGAGACAAGTGGGAAAATTGTGTCTGAAAACTGTCTTTAAACCCTGGACTTTTAGATTGGACATCTTTAATGAATACTGGACACGTTCCACTGCTGTGCACTGCTGTCTGGGCCTCAGCTTATTAGATACTGTTTTGAAATTCATAATTATAACCAGGTTTGCGATGGGTCATATGCCTCTGTATACAAAAATTTCTGTCATCCTGGTATAGCTGCTATTTCAGAGGAAATCAACTGATTCATAACTAGCATTTGAATGCTTTTAGCTTTACTTGTTTTGGCCTTCCTTACCTAAGGTGTGAAAAATGGCAATTTCTGTATTTCTGGGAAATTAATTTTCAAGGTTGACTTTGGGCCAGTAACCTGAAGTGCTAACATAGTCCATATGTCTGACTAGTGAAGGTTGAGTGAAAAGTATGAAAGTTCTAGCAAAAGTCCATTTTTCCTGCTCCTTTTGGTAAATTGCAGGATTCCATTATACTGACGATAATTCATGGTTATTCCAGTCAGAGCACTGATCCCCAGTGAAGCTGGGATGAAGGTAAAATGCATGGAATTTGTTCTCTATAGGTGCTGTTTTTCATGCTGAGCAAAACTCAGTATTTATAATTTGCTCTCCTGTAGTATTTGCCATCTTTCCGCCCCTCTCTTAAGACTGTAATTCCTGCCTGATATTTTCTTTTTAAACTCTCTCTCAATTTAACACACATTTTGTATTTTCTTTAAATAAATGCTGTCACGCAGCTCTTCTACTTCCTTTATTGAGAAAACACTCATACCATGGTGGAAAAAAATTGAGAGGGAGGGAGAAACAGAGAAAGGAAACAGAAATCATAACCGAAAAGTTCGCATCGAGTATTGAAATAGTCAGTGTTCCCTTGGGCTGAGACAAAGGAAAAGGCACTTTTACAGTGTCTTGGAATACTTTTCTTTTGCACAATTCTGACTTTTCACCACATATCCATGCTGCAGTGAGAGAAAGAAAGAAAAGAAAAGGACTCAGAGGTTTTACAGTAAGTTTTTTCATTATCTTTCATACTGACACTTGTTAGTAACAAGTCCCAGGGAATATTAATGTTAAGGGTTTTTTAAGCTATGATTCTAAACACTCTGTGTAGAATTATTATTTAGCAAGCACATTATTTTAGTACTAATGGTTTCTCCTCCTCTGCAGCAATTTTGTAGCTTAAGTCACAGTGACACTTTTAATGTAAAGACATTGCAATATTTAGTACCATGTTATCACTAGTGGGAAGTATTTATGTATTTGTAGAAGGGTTCAGCAAGCCTCAGGTCCACTTTTCATCAGGGTATTTAAAGGCAGAAAAGAAACAAATAAAGACAGTGAACGACTCCAGTGGAGAACTTCTGTACAGTCAGGAGGGACTTCACGCAAATATGGAGCCTCTCGCTGGACTAAAACACAAATTATAATCAGAGAACGGCAATATTTTAAGATATTCTGCCTATCAGAGAGTGTTTGGTTTTTTCTTTATGAGCTGACTCAAATTCAGATTAAATTGAAGTCAGTCTTAAGATTTGTATTTGTTTCACTAGACTTTGGATCTTGTCAAAACAAGTCACTGGCAAAAATTATTTCAGATTCCAGAGAACACGAAGGGTTGGTGCCGTCGCAGTGGCAGCTGCAGAGGTGAACTCTGGACAATCAACAGGGCAGAATCAGGCCCAAAGGTGCAGAGGGAAAGGATGCAGCCGTTTTCTCCTCCACAGCAAGGTACTAGGTGCTGTTAGAAAAATTGACTGTATTACTCTAACAGACTAAAAATATGCCATTAAAAACATTGTTCAGTATTAGTTACAAGTAGCAGTAAATTACTGAATTCCCTTTACCAAAAACAAATACAAAGGCTTCCCCTACGACTGACAAATTACCACCTGAATTTTCAGTTGCAGCATATTTCTCCTCTAAAACTGCTACCAATCTTCCAAATACAAGCAATAACTACATATGGACATGTTTAGCAAATCAGAAAGAGTAGACTGATTGCAGGGAAATATTTTGTTTCCAGTTATTTTCTCCGTAAAATCTAGAATCCCAGATAAACAGGGTAGCAAAATCCCAGTGGTTTATCTGTAAGTATACACTGATTTATAAATGCTATTAAAATTGCTTATTTGAAAACCCCTAGCAGAGAAAAATGAAAGCAAAAATCTCTTCATATAGATCTGCTTTATGGTTATATTTAAGCATTTTAGAGTGAAGTGTCATTGTGAGTAAAATAGTTAGGGTTGCTTCCATCACTACCCTGCATTTTACCTCGATTTCTTTTATCTCCTTTCCCATTAAATGAACCTGATTTTTTTGTACTGCAAATACACAAGATATATTTCTCATGTCCAGTACATATGGCACTTGTTAAATCAGCTCCTGACACACCAGCTAATTTTAGCAGGGGAGGCTAAGAGAGACACCATTGCTTCTTATTTCTAATGTGTTTCTTAATATGAAACTTGTCATTTTCTGTTGTGATGCTGACTCAGCAGTAGGTTTATTTCCAGAATTACTAAAACAACTTTCCTCCTGGAGTAGCAAGGGACCCATGACTCACTGGCAGAGAACAGCGAAACAGAAAGAGGCCTTTATCCATCTTTTAATATTAAAAAATAGACTAGTAAGAGTTCATAAAACAGTCCTAGGGAATTTCTGTGACATAAAAAAGTAGCAGTAGATCTCATTTCACGGACAGATTGAACACAACCATATTTAATTTGGGTTGTATCTTAAATATATAACTTGCATTATTTTACACATGTTGCAAAACAAGATTTAGAGGGATCTCTTTTTATTTGCTTATACCTACTTCACATATGTCAGAATCAATCACTTTTTCAGACAGATGTTTTTTTACTCATATGCTGCAGCGTAGTGACATTTTGTACATGTCAATTTCCTTTTGGTTCCCAGCATTTAAAGACTGCTCTTTTTCATCCCCAAGTTTTTGGGAACATTCATGTGCTAAGTACAGGATTCAGAGATTAAAAAATGCAAGAACACAATTTAATTCAAAAGGATATTTTTCAGGGGTTTTTTTAACCTCTTTTTCTGGAAATGGATTATCTTCCTTTCCATCATCATCAACAACGTTTTAATAAAGAGCAGCAGAAGGCACGTTACTTTTCAGCTAATAAATCAGCACATAAGTTAGCTATATATTGATCAGCTTTTGTGCACATTTGAACAGGTATAAGCACATATGCACATAGTTGTTATGCATAAAAGTAAGTTTGTAAGCTGTCATAAAGAAGAGCTTTGTGTTTTCTACTATCATGACTCTCAATTAAGAATTTTCACAATGCCTTTTCTGGTTGCCTCAAACCCTTTCTGAATCAAGGAGAAAGCTGGAAAGATAATTTCTCTCTTAATGGAAGTAAAGTCCTGTGGAACATCAACTGCACCAGCAACTTTCACAGACAGACAGAAACTGCTATTCTGAGCTGGAGAAAGAAGATTGACTTTGCTAATGCTTTTAGATAGCACCAGCATCTTTCATGCATGATTCCCAAATTGCACTCATGGATTAGGTCCTCCTTACTCTGCGTCCATTTTAAAGTTATGGGAGCTCTCTGACATCTGTCGCATGGCACACTGAGGACACATGCTGACCTTGAGTTAGGGTTGGAGTGAGAGGCTAGGACTCCATGGCTTCAGCCTTTCCTCTCAGATCACACACTTCTTGCCTGGGAGGTCCCAGAGACGTGACTGCTCTCAGGACTGCCCTGTTCAGAATGAACATGAAGCCCCACAGCAACGTGGAACATGAACAAGATATACGTGATCTTTGTTGCTCTCTTCTCCAGCTTGTTCTCTCCTTGAAGGATGCTACTGGAGACAGAAGAAGGTGATGGTACAGGAGAGAAAACTCACAGACAAATGTTGATCTTCACTACACCCTCCTATTTGATACCCCTTCTCCCTGACTCCTTGCAGTTTGTTACTCTGCTTGTGCTCCAAGCACTCCTGAACACTCAAATAGGGCTCCCACAAAATACCTGTAACTTTAAAATTTTTCTGTCGGCAGGTATGAAAATGCTAGATTTTTGGGAGACCAAAAAAAGCAGTTGTTCCAAGCAACCTCTTAGTCTGTGCTGTTGCTCCTTACTACCTCTGAGCTCCCTATTCTTTAGTGACCAATTGAAAGTTTGGAGTCCCCTACCAAAACTGCTTCACACATTTTGCCCAAGCTATCCTCTGACTTTTTTCAACCTGCTTTCACAAGAATTTTGTCATGGCTTTCCATTGCACCACTTAGCTGGAATATTTCCAAATTTAGCAGCTCAGGCCCTCAACCTGAAAAGAACTTTATACTCTTGTGGAACCCTTCACATCCAGAAAAAATGTAGGTTTCAATTTTGGTTTTGCCACCAACATGATATGTGATGTAAGGCAAAATATTGAATCCTGCCATAGGTTTGCTTTGGGTTTTTTTACAAATATGCTTTCCTACTCCATTTTTATGTTATTAAGCTTATAAGATTTTAGTGGTAGGAAAGAATTTTACTGAGCATACACGTAGGAGAAAATGCTCAGAATTGCAACAGATACTACTATAACTTGAATAAAAATGCATCACTATGTCCATTCCTTACATGTTTATCAACTGCATATTTGGCACAGAGAGTTTTATATTATACATTCACACAGTATCCTTCTCTGTCATCTTTCCATTTTGACAGTCCACTGTTTATATCCTTAAACAATACATTAATAGAAGTTCAGAAATAAAATAGTTAGATGTTTGCTGTTATCCCAGGGTATTGTGTTCATTTTCTAGTAAGTGCCTCTAGTGCAATGAGGTCCCTAATCAATGTAAATATTGTTTAAGATGAACATTGCAGTGGGCATACCACGGAGCCAGACCACCAGCAGAGCATTAAACAGGGACAGATGTGAATGCCAGGATAAAAATGAAGACATTCCTGAAGTGTAAGTATGTTACTTATAATATATCTGTTTATAGGAAATGGTCATAGAAAAAACCAAACCAAAACAAAAACTTCTGGAAAACAAGATTATGAATTAATGTCATTGTGTTGAGATACCTTTTTTTTTTTTTCTAAAATAGCTAACTGAAAGTGTGTGATATTCTGGTATCTTGAATAATTAAGATCTTATAGACTTAATCTTGTATGAATGTTTTTAATGACTTTACAAAGGTATAATCTGTTTGGTGGTTATCTGCACTGGAGCAAAATGCATTTTTTAATTTTGTACACACGGCTTTCTCTCAGACATAGTATCTTTTTTAATATTGGAGGATCTAATTAGGATAATAGGCAAATAGTTTCATGCAGTGTCAACCAGTCATTCGAGAAGAAGCAATGAGAGAGATAAACCTCTTCTAGTAATTTATGACGATCATCTGATTACTACTTCTTGCTAAGTAGTAGATTCATGTTGATTAATTCACTAGTTGTCAACTTCCATGAGCATCCATACAGCAGGTTTCCTACTGACAGTTAAACACATTTGCTCCTTGCTGGCCTTGTAGTCAGACTGCTCCCTAAGCTGCCCTGATTTAGAGATTATTGGTGACATTTGTAAGGGATTTGGAGCCCCCATCACACCAACTATTCATGGTACTTGTACACATGCTGCCTGTCCCTGAGAGGCCAGGACGGGTGGCAGTGGCTACTGCTCTGGGGATGGTAATGGCACAGGCTGATGTTCGTGGGGCCAGGAGGGCAGGGGTCCCCTCTGGGGCAGGTCAGCAGGATGGGGATCCCTTTGGGATAGGCAGGCAGGGTTGGGGATCCCCGCTGGGGGACGGCAGGGCCAGGGACAAAAGTTCCCCAGAGGAAGGAGGGAGGAGAGGCAACTCAGCTGATGTGGAGGTTTGGAAAAAGGACTGCCATTATTTCTCCAGGATACCAGGGAAGATGCAGGTCTCTCCATTTACTACAGAGAAAGGGATCTCAGAAATTATCCTATGACTGAAATGTATTTTCAGAGTGCTCTGTCCTCAGCATACAGAGCTGGAAGGTCTCAAGTCCCTACCTGCCACTGAGTTGAAACATCTATGAAGAGGGAGTCTCCTAAAAATCCAAAATCTGTAGCTTTGATCTATATAACAGTGAACGCAACAGATGAATTTAAAAGCAAGCCACAGTGTTTGATAGTCGGTTGGATATCAGGTTGTCATTACTGCAGAGCTTTTAGTAGGAGTCTGATTTAGCTTCAATATTGATTTCTCAAAGAGTGATAGCAGAGGATCTGGTGGAAGCAGCATATTGGATTACTGTCTCAGCCAACAGTGATTTAGAACTGAGTTGATTATACACGATGGTTTGGGATAGGTCAGTGGACTTCAATATTCACTGTTTTCCATTTTGTAGCAAAATCAACTACAATAGCTGCCTTCTAAAATGTGATTAACACAAACACTGTTGTTGTTTGACACAGTGTATCAGATATAATGATTTCCATACCAGATCTACAGCTTTACTTTTTTTACATTCTTGACGGCATAATTGAAAGCAGCAGCTTTATCTTTCTTCTACCTTTGGTAGAAGTCATTCAATAAATAGTACCAATTGCACCACAGCTTAGAAATTGTCTGATGTAAAAGGCACTGCATTTCACCAGCTCTTGCCACTGCAAGAATACTCTGTACCCTACCAAGGCTTTACAATTACTTTTAAGAAAGCAACTGAAAGTATGCAGAGTGCATGTCAATACTGAAAGCACCATGTAGGCTGCAGAAAAATCACTTTATGCCTGAGTTACCCTGTATCCTGTATCACCCTGCTGGGTGGTTGTTCATGTCAAGTATACAGTTTAATATTCAGAGTAGTCACTGCACTAAAAGGAAAAGTATGTTTACTGTTTTCAGAATTTATTTTGCATTTGCTCAAAGGCCTACTCTTACTAACATGGGTTGTTTTACCAAAATTTAGGGAAAGCAGAACTGAACCCTAAAAAAATGGCTCACTGTTAGAAAAAACACCCCTTTCCTGGAAAACATGTACTTGTGATTGACCATATGCATGTGAATATTTCCATGACTACAGAGGGTATTGATTGGTCCCTGTGGGACTACTCATGTGTATAAATGCTTGAAGGATCAAGTTCTAATTTTGTTCAATATCAGAGCTAATTGCTGTAGATACTATTAACAAAAAATGAAGGTTGTCTCCTAGTTGTGGTAGTTGAGGATGTTCCATGAATGTTTTTTTATGTGGTGATTTATTACACATTCACTTTTTAAAAACTGTCCAAATACAGTCAGTAACTATTTATACAATTAAATTTAAGAACTATGAAATATGTGTTATGGTGCCAGTTTGAAATATATTCCTAAGAGCTAGTTTTATATATGATGGACCACCAGGAAGCTGTCATCAGAATAATACTGTGTCTTTTAATACATTCCCTAGGTTGGTTGTTTTTTTTTTACTTAATAGACTGTTTAATAATACTGTAGTCAAAACTTAACAATAGAGATTAATGATTTGATGTAAGAACACTTCAAGGTAAAAATTAAACATGAATCACGTTCCAGCTGGTGATATACTATGAAAGCTTCTCAAGCATAAAAAGAAGAGTTTCAAGAACTCTTTTAGAAAATCAACACACATAGAGAACATGTGAAAGGAGTCTGTTGTGTAGCATATCAGCAGGCAAACTTTGCCTTTTCATAGGAAAGGTACTATAGGGATCACACAAATATTAGAAAAAAAACCCAAACCAAAACAAAAAAACCCAAACACGTTATTTCAAGGAACTCCTCAGAGCTAAAAGAAAGATTCAAAAGTGACCTAACCATAAAACAATAAATGTGAGGGGAAGATACGTTTTACTTATTTTTTTCTTAGTTTTCATTGCATGAGAAAATTTCTGTGTTGCAGACACTGCATGAAACAGCAATGTCATATTTTTCCTTAATGCGCTTGATTTACTGAGCTCATAAAATGTAAGACCAGTAGCTCTTCTTAATATGGAGTCATTCTACTGCTAATGCACACAGGCTGTTTTTTGTCTTAGTGCCAATGCAAGAGAACTTCTTTTGATTTGTTTGTAAAACAGGAGAAATGTTGCCTGCGAAAGGGAAAAATAATTGTGTAGAAGTTTATAGCATCAGTTCCTAGATTAACAGTTCTCAGCTTGCATTTGGAAACACATTCACAAGGAAGGAATGGGGAACCAGAAAAAGTCCATAGCAAAAGTATCTCTCTGCAGGTGTGGGGAAAGTTCCATCTCCTATGGAAGTGCTGTCGCCGCTGTTTTCAGCATCAGCCAAAGCTTAATTCCTCTGTGGCCAACTGCTCTGGCTCAGTGGGCATCAGCATTGTGGGTACAGCTCTTCTTCCACAGTCTCTCCCATCTGGGACACACCAGCCCAGCAACCAGCCTGTGTCCTACACCAGTCCTGGGCTTTCTCAGCCAACACTGTCCAAAGATGCTCCCTGCTGTCCACAGACACCCTGAAAAATAGCCAAGCAATATCCTGTTCCAGTGAATCAACAGCAAAAATCCACTGAGATCTATGGAGATGGAAATGGCTCTTATTGTGGCTTTTGGCTTTGCAGCCACTTGCAGTAGGCAGCACGGGTATTCTGGCAGCAGAAGCCAGCTGATACACTAAACTATGCTAAAGTAGTGTTTAGAGAAATAGTAATTACTAACATCCTCTCTCAGTCAAGCCGACACTAACCAGGCCTACTGCTAGGTGTGTGTATATACATACTCACACTCAATAGATAAATAGATACGTGCATATACTCCAGGAAAAATATCTCTCTGGAAGGTGATGAGGTCTCACTTTAAATCAAGTACTTGACACTAATAAAAACAATGTATTCGGCCAGAAGATCTCGCACACTTACTGGCTACAAGGTAAGTCAGTATTAAGCAACCCTTTATTTTCTGCACTCTCTGTTGCTTTTTTCTATATCACAAGCATTCTTTGAATCTTCACAATTGTTTGTAAACAGATACTTAAAAATGTGAGCTTTTTGTTTCTCTTTAAATTAATTTAATCAAAGGAAATATGGTGGAAATTTGGCAGGAATTGCATGTGTTCATGTTCCATGGTATTAAAATGATTCAAAATACCGACAACTTTACTTTAAGACTATCTATCATTACTTCCTCCCTTCTCATAAGGGATTTTACTATTTAAAATGTTTTATTTCTTTTTAAAGAATTACAAGTGGGAGTTAAAATCGTCAAAGGTATCCATATAAGTTGGGAGATTACCAAACTGATTAAGGTGTCAAAGCACATTTTGCAGAGAGCAAAAGGCTCGTTAACAATTAAGATGTTTGAAAATTTTTATCTAATGCTCCTACCTAATAAGTATCCTGTGATTTTTGAAAGACTATCAATCAAATCACCAGCAAATAATTTACTATCTCTTAATAGAAGACAAACATTAAAAACAAAATACAATTTGAAATAATCATACAGTAATTAGGAAACAAAAAAATCTTACTAGGCCATCTTATTGCCTACAGACATTTGTTATTCTTATAGTAGAAAAACCAAATACTTGCAGTGAATATAAATCATGCACAAACAACTCGTTAATACCTACCTTGGAAATACCACCAATAGAATTACGTAACTAATATTTGCTGTATTTTTCTGGCAGCATTTGTTAGAATATTGATTTCTGGAGAGGAAAAACAGTGAATGACTTTACAGAGACAGAATTAATTTTAAAAACACATCTGACTGAATGTATCTTGTTTTCTGTGAACTTGATTTTGCTCTCACTCAATACTCAATCTCGTAAGACTTTGAACAGCCAATCTCCATTTTAGCAAAATACTTAAATGCAGATTTCACTTTAATCCTATAAATTTTACTGAAACCACACATTTACCAATTTTGGAGAGAAACTTCAGCAGAGCTACACATTAAAAGTGAGAAACAGTATTCACTGCAATTCACTCAGAGAAGATTAGGAGCCCTGCTTAATAATTAGTGACTGAACCAATTCCATTTAAAAATAACTAGGGAGCAGTCTTTTCTTTGGATGTTTCTTTGTGTTTCCAGTAACATTTTTAGGATCTATTCCTGCAAATATTTTTCCACATGAGTAATTCAATTCCTCTGATAAATACACTTGAATCCACTAGGGCTAGATTCAAAAGCAAAGTTGCTTATCTAGACAAATGCATCTAAGAAGGAGCTGTTAGGCAGCTCCCCATGACAGTAGAGAAGAGAAAAATAGCATTAGCCTCTGGGACCAAGGCCCAGAGGATTGGGCCCATAGCCAGTGACATTATAATATTTTTTTTTAATAAGGAGGAAAACCCACGCATGAGTGAAACCATATGGAAAACTGAGTTAAGGTGAGGAGGTTTTAAATAATGCTTATTTATCATTTTGAAAGAAAAAAAAAATCCCGTTCCTGCCTATTGCATTTTATACTTTAAATGTATGGACTGATTCTTTTGCCAAAATTCCTCTCCATGTCAGGGGGAAAGTTTTCTGCTTAGACTGCTGCAGGATCAGGCCCCGAAAAGTCGTTACAAGCTTGTTGGCAAAGCTTGCTCACTTCCACCCCTCTCCTGTTTTCTGTTTTTCCTATCCTTGCACAGGAAGAAAATGAAAAGTTAAGCTAAAATACATTAACTAATATCAGTTTATTAATTGGAGAATTCAGCTTATCCTTTTTGCTGTTCATCTGAAATTAATTAAGTGTGTAGAATTACAAGGTGGGTGTACCACAGGCAGCAGTCCAGGCTCAAGTTAATCAAAAGAGCACATGTTGAATGCATACAATTTAGTTAAGGTTAATCCAGTGAAGATGATCCCTCGCTGGTCCTAATTACTCTAGGTGATATATTGTGGAAGGGGAAAATAGGAAGGAAGAGAAATTTTGTCCTGCTGGTCTACCAGGATTTTCTAATTAAATTTAGTAGTCTATGCACAGGAGCAAATAGTTTCAATTTAAAGAGAAGACCACACTGCAAGGGGTGCTTGTCTGAAATGAACACAAGGAACTTTGAGCTAATATCATTAAGCGTCATACCTGAAAAGCATTAAAGTTAAAGCTGGTCATTGAGCCTTTACAAGTTTCCTAGATATTGAGAGCATAGTGTGTCTCTGAGCACTTCAGAATTCATGTACATTTTTTGTTGGAACTGTGATGTTACCTTTTAGCTCTTGAGAAAAAAAACCAACACATTAAACCAGGCCTAGTATGTTACTTCATTACCCTCACCTGAGATGCCAATAGCAGTAGGACAGAGCTAATTTGCCATAGAAATATGTTGGGTTTGTATTAGCAAAAGACTTTTCATTTAATCTTCTTTTATTATGTCACTCCAAAAGAAAACAAAGGTGTTTTTAGGACTCTTGGCTTCATTGTTCTATGTTCTATGTTCATTACCTTGTTAAGTTACTTTTTCTCCACGTTTGTTCTTTGTTTCAGCTTTCAAGGAATCTTATGAAAACCTTTTTTTTTCTCTAGGTATATGCATATAAAAGTTGTCAAATAATTTGCCCTATTTTTCAGGTTGGTGATATATCTCTGCTCAAGTGGAGGTATCTGTTTCTGATTTATTAACATTCGATCTCCTGGTTTCCTGCCATTGATCAAGACTAATACTCAGCTCAGCTGATGAGTTTTATATGAAATCTGATATTGCAGGAAGAAAGAAAAGTTACTACCATTTTTAATACTGTTCTATTCCAAGGATTTTCCAGGACTACAACATGCACACAAAATACCTAACAATATTGGGCAGAATGAATTATACACACATATATATGTATATACATAACATTTCCCTGGGATAAAAAATTTTGGAAGTAAAACAAGTATTTATCAATAGAACAGATGTTTGCTTGGTGTCATTCACATCCTGTAAACTGTATATACATTTACACCCTACCGCCAAAACATGGCTTCACCCTACTACTGACCGTCTGTCTGCCATTCAATCTCCAGTTAAGTCACGGTCAATAAGGTCAACTCTTTGGCAACATCTGTATTTGATCAGTTCACACAAAATAGGAGCCTTCCTAATGCCTGACTACCCTGAAGTATTTTAAGAGGCAGCGTATTACAATAGTTGATTCACCGCTGCTGCAGACTCTGCACTTGGAAGATTTTTGCCTCCTCTGAGGAACTGAAATGTGAAGATTAAAATCCTTTCTAGTAAAATAAATCTCTGAAATGAGCAGGTTTAGCAGTAGAATAGTTTCTAGACTGACAAGAAGCGTTTAGCAGTTTCTCTCCCCGAGTCCCTGGTCCCTGGGTGTAGGGATTTGGGGTTGTGATATTTTATATTTTAACCTTGCTGTGCACATGGATTATGTTTAAAGCATGTCTAGGTTGTTGCAAAGACGAGAAATAAAGTCAGAGGAAAAAGCTATCTGCAATTTTACTTCAAAAACCAACAGTGAGGATTGATGCAGCCAGTTGCTTCCTGTTGGTGTTTCTGTGCTCAGCACAGGCAGTATTTTCAGCAAGTCAGTGTGCTTTCCTTCAGATGGGTGAATGCATATTCTTCCCTCAAAGAAAGCAAAATATTCTGGGTGGAATCCTGGCCCCACTGAAGGTGATGGAAAATACTCTGGCGAAACTGAGTGAGACAGGATTTAATCTGATGCTACCACTGCATTATTTCAACACTGTGAGCTATCTGAAAGTACAAGGTTAGAAATTTGACTCCAAACACAGTCGGACTGGTGCCACTTTATTGATGTTCCCGGGTTTAGAGCAAATGAGAATAAAATCTGGCCTCTGGGAATGGGATCATGGGATGTGTTCTCCTCTTTTTTTTAATGTTTGCTTTAAGAGCAAAACATTTGACTCTTGGGAAACTATGAAAAGATAAACCAGTGCCCTCTGATGCCTTTATGCATGGTGAGATCTGAACATGACTACAGATGATCATACATTGATAAATACTGCCATCAATACTCCAATTGCACTGGTAGTCTTCCCGATTGTGTTCAACACTGCAGAACACCTGAACACTGAAATGCTTTCTCTCTGCTGAATGTTGGAAAAACTAGGATGGAACAGCACATGTGGCAGCATCCCACCACCAGCCATGAGGCCTAGTCCTTAAAATGGGACTGGACTGAGCAGAAGCATGGGCAAGGGGTAACTGGTGACATTTTGGGACTCACCTGATGAGAGGATGGCTTTAAAAAATGTTTTTATGATGGAGGTTTTGTTCACAAAATAGAGTGTTGGGAAATGGATGTTTTTGTTTGCACTTTTTAATCCAAAATAAATAGTTTTAAATTACTTTCTGTTATGCCGAATTTTCAATGGAAATGTTTGACTGAAAAGCATAGCAGTTCAACAAGTTCTGTGAACAGTTGGCATAAAATTTTAAAGCACCTTGAGGCAGTGAAATCAATGACTTATGTGAATCTATTTTCTTTGCAGTTTTAGTTCTCTCAAGAGCCCTGGAAACCTCAGAGGAAGCTTTCCCTGGGTGCACATGTTTGGTCTGGGGGCTGTTCACAAACAGCAGATTCAAAACCCTACTAAATATTGGGGACTGTAGAATGGCTTATGTGAGTTGCTGACACAAAGGATATGCAGCAGAAAATGTAGTTGAGTTCTTATCCCTGCCTTTAGTACTACTAGTATAAAACTGATAGAATATTCTAATATTTGTTGTGATGTATTAAATATACTTTAGGTTTCCCCAAGCTATTTTTTTGTCCTGTAAAGCTGCCTTAATGGTTCTGTTTTAAAAATACAATGTTACATCTGTTCTGAATTTCTTTATTACGAGTAACTCTACCATGCCCGTAACTTTCAGTAGCGCAGCATTTTGATCCTTTAGAAGACAAGGGAGATGTAGTCTGAGATCAGATTAGTTAGATTAGTCAGAAAAAAAAAAAAAAAAAGGCTCACAAATATTGCAGAATTGTCTCTCACAGTAAAGAAAATAGAGTTTTCTTAACTTAGGCAGTGGACTCTTACTGAAATATAAATATTAAATTATGTCAAAATTGTAATGAAAACTGTGTGAGAAAGCCTAATGACAAATTAGCAGCAGACAAAGCAATTGCCAACAAGCCAACAGCAATCTAGACTTTTGCTTCACTAAAACCAACGTCCAGTTCTGGTCATGTTCAGCTGGTTGTTGTCTCTGCAATTGATTGCTGCATCAGGCTCCAGGCCTCAGGGGACATCACCTCTGAGTTGGGAATGTGTGGAAACCAGATGACTCATCACACAAGAGATTTCCTTTACAAAATATCCTAAAATCAGTAGTTGAAGAAAATAAAGAACTTTTTTCACAGTACAAAATTTATTAAAGTATTGGCAGACAGTGTGTCTGAGGTCTCTTTCTTCAAGTACTTTCAAATGGTCTTGATGGATTGTTTAAAAACTGACTCTAAAGTTAAAAGATGTTGAAGAGATACTAAGGGAAGCTGGGCAAGGTACAATCTGACAGCTTGTGTCACGTAGAGGATATTTTCTGTGTTTCTTCAATGTTTTCAGTAAAGCACAGAGGGAGAGAAAGGATGCTGGACAATTGCAACAGCAAAGAAAGAAGCCACGCACAGTACTACAGTCCTATTTTCACCATTCTTATTCTCATACATCTGAAGGAGCTGAGTGCATCAATGAAACAGAGGTAATAAATGTAGTAGTGATTAAAGTGTAGTAGTGTGATTAAAAATATAGAGCTGGAAAATAACAATGGCATTCATGGGAAAATGTAACCCAGTACACCCAGGGAAATGTAATTTGAAACACAGACATCCAAAGGGAGGGAGAATCCTAGAAAGCAGCAATGCTGAAGGAGACCTCAGGGTCAAATTAGACATGAATTTGCAATATGATCTAACAGCATGACCAGCCAGTGCAGTTGTGCTGTACAGAGAGGAGCATATCTGGGAACGTGAAGGTCGTTCTCCGTCCTGACATGGCTCTGACCACACCAGGAGCTGGGTCTCTGGTCACTGGGAAGGAATTGAAAACAAGGGAGAGTTAAGGAAGAAGGAGAAAGTGGACTGACGTGGGGTGCCTGTGGCCAGAAATGCAATAAAAACACCCGCTCTGCACTCTGCTAAAGGCTTCAAGCACCAAATAAGTACCTTTGCACTGGATCTAAACACTCTGGATCTGGAGGTGACTGCAGTTAGCCTTCTCCTTGTGCTCAGAACTGTCCTGATGTGAGCCACATGGTGTCCTGCTGCCTGAGACACAGAAAGTTAGCAGATTTGGATCTCATTGCCTTCAGCTGGTCACTCACACCGCCCAGAGCCTGCAGATCCCTGCCCTATGGGAAGCCTTGTCTGGAACCTGCAGGAGCTGGCCCTGACAAAGCAACAGTGCAAATCACAGCTCAAGGACCATATACTGCTTAGCCAGAGGGAGCTGAGGGCTCCTTCTACACAGGACCATCAGGCTGAAGCCATGGGCTGCCCCACACACCCCAAACCAGCACTGCCCCAGCAGGAGCTGGGACCAGTAAGGAACTGTGTGAGCAGGGGCCTAAGGCTGGGCCTGGGCACCGGGGAGTCATCCCAGCTCCCAGCCTCCATGCCATGGCTGAAACGCATGTCACACTGACGATCATGGGGAGCAGAAACCAAAATTCAAGACCACTCCCTTCCACAGTCCCCCAGTAATTCTTCTGTGAATAAATGGGTGAAAAAAGGTTTAAATTCTTGGGTGAGCAGGCAAACCTGTACTCATTAGGACAGCTGTATCTAAAATGGTTCATCAGTTTGCAGCTGTTGCTAAATATTTCAAGTCATATTCTCTGGTGAATGACTATGGTGAAAGGCAGGTTGTGCTGGTTTTGGCTGGGATAGAGTTAATTATGTTCATAGTAGCAAGTATGGGGCTCTGTTTTGGATTTGCGCTGGAAACAGTGTTGATAATACAGAGATGTTTTGGTTACTGCTGAGCAGAGCTTACACAGAGCCAAGGCCTTTTCTGCTCCTCATCCACTCCACCAGCAAGGAAGCTGGGGGGACACAAGGAGCTGGGAGGGAAAACAACCAGGATGGCTGACCCCTAGTGACCAAGGGAATATTCCATACAGCATATAAAGCTAGGGGAAAGAGAGGGAAGAGAGGGAACAGTCAGAGTGATGGCACTTTTCTTTCCAAGTAACCATCACGCATGGTAGAGTCCTACTCTCCTGGAGACAGCTGAACACCTGCCTGCCAATGGGAAGTGGAGAATGAATTCCTTGTTTTGCATTGCTTGCATGTGTGTCTTTACCTATTAAACTGTCTTGTTCTCAACCCACATGTTTTCTCAATTTTACTCTTTCAGTTCTCTCCCCCACCCTGGATGCGGGTGTGAGCAAGTGGCTCTCTGGGGCTTAGTTGCTGTCTGGGGTTAAACCACTGCACAGGTGCACTGGGAAAGCATGCATGGAGAGCTACTGTGTCATGCATGGAGAGTTACCTTTACACCTCCCATACTCTATGAGTACTCTCCAGGTACTGCTTTGGTCTCCTAGGGGAGCTCAGAGAAACCCTCTGACTGCAATTGCTCTTCCCAGATCGCTCCAGCGGTGGCAACATTATGCCTTGTCTCACCGCCTTCCTGCAGACAGGCTGCCCTGGCTGGGGAGAGGGATGGCACACATTCCCTGGGAGTCACAACGCCGGCTTGGAAGCTCAAGGAGAGCAGCAGCAGGGCGCAGTTGCGAGGGTGGAGTCACGGTACTTAGCTTCCCGCATGGGGAAAAAAAGCAATTCTCAAACTTGTAGGGTTTTTGTGTTACTGGAAGTTCTAAAATGTCATTTTTTTCAAAATTGTTCCATCGAAGAACTTAAATAGAATAAAGCCACTCAGCATTTTGAATCTGGTGTTGCTTCTCGCATTCTGGTGTCTCTATCAGCAGCAGACATTTGGCCGTTCTGCAGAAAAAAAAATTAAATTCAACCAAGAACACTATTTGCTAACTGAAGCTGGTGTACGAAATTGCAAATGATAGTTTATGCAGTCAAAAATCCTTTTCTTCAATATGACCACGGAGGTTTGAAATGTAAGTTTAGACATGTACAATATAAATTTCTGATACTATCTATCAAAAATTTGATGTGTGAATGTTTGCATATGTAGATGCATAAATAATATCCATCAGAAACCACTGAGCTTAATAGAATTCCAAAGGAGGCCACATATTTTAGGTCACTGAGGTCTGGTGAGAGGAATTAATTGTGGGCTGACTTTCATTTTATTGCTGTTATTAAGAAAAAAGTTAACAGTTCAGAGCCAAGCTGCAGCATGAAAAGATTTTTTATGTGCAGCCAAGTTATTAAGAGGGTGAAGTAATATTTTGTCCAGTAGATGGCCAATTACCTGTTAGCACACACTGAAAAAAGGTTAGAAAGCTCTTTGCATTGCCTTGCCGTTTCTTCCTTCCCCTCCCCTTCTCAAACAATATCATGTGCCAGGTCCTTCGTCCAGCAAAACGTGTTCGTGTACAACGCTGGGTGTGACCAACAGCATCATTTGGCAAAAGCTCTGTAAATTACACTATTTCTCCAATTACTCCATCTTTCTCCAAGCGCTTAAGAAAAAGTTAATTAGGTGATTGTACACCGACTTCAATATTTTGAATGCTGTTTTTTCCAGTTCATATGATTTTTATCTAGAGAATATAATAGCTAGTAGACAGAAGACGAATGGCCAGCTATTATCAATTTCTACACAAGTGGTATATCCTATGATTGTCTGACAAATTTAATTAGGATAATTCACCAGAAGAATAATTAAAAACCCAAAATAGTTTGCACTAGGTCCACCAGTTTTAATCTCTACCTTAGAGATCACATTTCATTCTGTCAAGCAACAGTATTTAACTAAATTAAATGAAATCCCACTCCATTACTGCTGAACTGAAGAAACCTTAGCCCAGCTTATTTTTCTGCTTACAGGCAATGAGTCTTAACTCAACTGTGCAATGCCTGTTGTGGAAAGTGATGCCCAAAAACTCTCCAAATAATATTTTGCACTGAGTTTGAGCAGTTGAAGAACAATGGAGAAGCAGAAAATAAGAGAACTGCAGACACCTAGTCTCTCAAGGACTGTGCAGACACAAGCTCTTTGCTCCCCAGAAAAGATGCAGAGACATAAATGAACACTGCTGCAAGAAATGGTGCTACTGGCAGTTCTTTCTGCTTTTTCTTTCACCTAAGACTAGATCTGCAGATTAAGTGGTCCTTTTGGCTCAGTCCCCCAGGCAGGCAGGTCTGAATATTGCCCCACTGTGTCATGGGCAGTTTGGGCCAGCATGGGAATGTCTGTCTGTTTTGAGGGCTCTTCTTCAAGAGTTTGAGGTTTGGGCTGGCTTGAATTATTGATCTATGCTCTGGGTTTTGTGGGTCTCTGGGCAATATTTGTCCTATTAACCAGGGAGGCATAACACTGAATGAGAAATGGACACCTTTTTCTCTCCAGATCTACTGAGTTTCTTTTCATGGAGCTGAACACTCAGACGAGGTGCAGTGGCCTATCTGCCGTGGCCAAGGGAGCCTGGTGCTGCCCACCCTGTGTGTGGTGGGGACAGCCAGGGTGGGCTCCTGCCACTAGCCTGAGACAGTGCCAGAGGCACCGTGCAGCCCAGAGCCCAAACAGGGCTCCAATAGGTTTCCAGGGCCTAATGTGGGGAACAAGACAGCCGTTCCTCCCGTAGAAGATGCACAGGGGGAAGGTGCTTCTTAAAGTAAAAATTCAATGAACGCATACCAAGTTTCTGAATCTAGTTAATTTTAGCTACTATCCTAACTGCTGAGTCTCCTGCTATTTTCCATGATATTTCCAATGCCATCTTCTGCAAATTACCCTGTGTGAACTTCTCTGCCTGTGCCCTTTTGACTTTACTGAGATGCTGCACAAGAAGAAAGGTCTAGCTTCACAAAGCAGTCTCAAGCCAGGGAGCAAGGAATGGATCATGAGTGTAATTTTTTTTCCTCTTTGTTTGCCAGGAAGACAGGAGATAGTCACTATGGAGGCCACATAATGGACTGAATATGATGTATTATCATGTATCAAATGAGTGTGGGGAAAAAGTAACTTCTCTCTAATGCCAGACAGAAATATAACATTAATCAAAGACAGCTTCTTTCTAATTTGTTTTCACTCTCCATAGAATAGGAATAAGGTATCCACCATATTGTTGATGATACAAATATTTGCATAGGACTTTTTGAGCCTCATTTAGAAAGTTTTGGAGATGCTGGAGTTGTTTTACTTCAACTCTTTGTTTGTAAGCTGGAGTACTTTTTCTTCTTTCTGGTATCATCCTAGACAAAAACAATATGTCAAGAAAAGCAACAGTGGAATTTTTTAAACTAAAAATCTCATGAGCTTTGAGCTGTTGACATGACTTTCAAGGCCCAAACTCCAAAAACAGGGATTTTAATGTATTCCCTTAAGATATATATTTTTATTTTGATATATAGATGGTGTTAAGTCGCTGCAATAAACACCTTGTTGTCCTTGCACAGCTCACTTAGGGACCACTGTGGGGCTGTGAATGCCCCTCCACCTCCACATCCAGCTCCCTCCAGTCTTGCTCTGGGCTGCTTGCTCTAGAGGGGAGCCTGGCTTCAGGCACAAGTTCAATACCTTTCCTCCACCAAAGGACCAAACTTCAATTCCAACCCCTTTACAAAGAGAAGCCTGTATTTTTATTTAGAATATATTGCTGAAAAACTATCTCTGAAGTAAAGGGTTTCGTGAAAAGCACACAGTCAGACCAGATCAGGAGTAAGAGCCAGATATGCCTTGCAGTGGGGCCAAGGGTCAGGATTTGAAGGTGGACTCTCATTAGAGTCCAGAGACAGAAGGATAAGAAACTTGCATATTTTAAAACATCTTTCCTCAAATGTTTTACTGGTACTTCTGAACCTTTTCCACACTCCAAGACATTTTACAATAAATAGGACTTTGTAGTCTTCCTTCCTACCAGCCTTAAGCAGAAGGGGAGTTTGACACAACCTGTTAGAGCCCTGATGGGTGACTGCTGTTAAATGTGAGTTACAGCATTGGACACCTGCTTGCCAGGGTAACTGTGCAAGGGGAGAATCTGTCTCCACAGCCAACTTGGAATGTAATGTTCTGTTTCAAATGTTCTGTTGTTGCTTCTGAACTTGTATTTGGTCCTTGGAATTTTGCAATCATGTTGTTTTAACTTCAGCATGGAACAGACTCCTTTTCTAAAATCTTTGTGTCAATATTAGATGGTATATAATGAGATCATTATGGGTATTGTTGCAGAATCAATAATCAGATTTTATCAAACCTTACAAAAATTTTAAGTCAAGAGTGATTACACTGCCTAGGTTGTTTTGTCTTTTTAGCCTGTTTTCCTTTGATTCTCTTTTCATACTGAAGTTCTTTCCTGTGCAAATCCTTCCCTCGAATTGTTTAAAGCATTTCACTTATTTGTTTTTTCCCTGTACTTTAGTTCAGGAAATATTGCAGCTCTTGATAGACTGTTTTTTCTGTCTCCATAGGTTTCTTTTGAAAATCAGGAGGAAAATAATATCTTGCTTTCCCTGTATATTCTGAAAGTACTGGCTTTTCAGAGATTACTTAGGATATGTGTTTCATTAATAGGATCAGGAGAGGCAGCTTCCTAATGTAGTTTTATCTGAAAGTATTATTCTCACTAAAATCTCTTTAATTGCATGCTAAATTATAAAAACATTAATTAGATAAATGGACATTAATCCTCCAGCTATGTGTAATGCACCCTTTGATGTAGTCTGCTTAGGAGCTTTAGGTCTGTCCAGCACTTGCTTCACTCCAAGTGTGTTATTTTTTCAATAAAGCAAGCAGGTATTTTACTGTGTTTCTTTGGTGTTAATATAGAAGAATAAGGTTCTAGTTGAGTGGAAGTTGCTAAGAGAGCCAGTTTCCAGGGCATGAAACCCTTTCATTTAAGGAGGCAAAGGTCGACTCAACAAGAAGTTGAGTCATACCAAAAGCTGGACAAGTGTGTCCCCTGGGAGAGAGCAAGCAAGAACATCATATACAGGAATTCCCTGCCTGAGGAAGGTATTTAGGTCTGCAGCGGGTTGTGGGCAGTATGGATCACCAGAACCTGCTGGATATTCTTAATAAATGCTGGTCTTTGGCAAGTGTGGAAATAGTTGCTAAATCATCTAAGAATCATAAAGCAGTTCATATCCAGCTTCTGGACTTTCCAGTGCATGTTCACTAATTTAAACCAGGGACATTTGTAATGCCAGTTACAACAGCATATCATTACTCTATTTTTTCAGATGTCTCCAATCAATAAGAGTATTGGTGGTCACACAGATTCCGGTGTGTGTATTTTTCAATCATTCATATTTTTTGTTGGTTGTAGTATTAAAGAAAGCACATGTGTAGTGCTTAGCACAGAATTATTAGATAATCTGGAGAGAAAGAGGAAGAGTGAAATTCATGGGATTTGTTTTTATAAAAAGTTTTGCAGGATTTCTGTTTGTTCACCTGGTGCTACTTTGCCTTCAACCTGTCATCATCTGAAAGAAAGTGCATGAGCATGCATGTGTGTGATTGTATGTATATATGTGATCAGGAGAAAGGGAACACAAAGGTGACAGTACTTCATCAGAGGGCATGCATTAAAAAAGAAATATTGTTTCAGAGATTTCACCCATTTTTTTTCTAATGGACAACATAGGTATATCATAAAGAAGCAGAAAACTACTTCATGCTGTGTATAATTTTTATGATCTTTACACTGATTTTGTACTTAAGTTACTAGATTATTCAAAGACGAACAAAAAAACCCTCCATATAATGTAGGCTGTGGCAAAATGATTTTTATGAAGGTGTTACAGAGGTTTTAAGAAGTGCTGACTGCAGATTGCAGAAGTGACTGGTGGTTGTGGGTGCAAGACGTGTATTCACAGATAATGTGGGTAGCTGATTATGCTTCTTATTTCCTGCTGAGTGTGGTCTGCTTCCCTTCTTCTTGGTGTTTGAGAGTTTTCGCTAGAGCAAAGACCTTTATAATACCCCAGAAAACTGGACCAGAGCTTGGTGATAGGAAAATACTGATAAATAATCTTAGACTCTGACCTTGAGGTTTTATAGTATCTTGAGACATTTTACACCCCAGCAAAGTGTTTGCAGGTTTATTTCTTTTTTGTTAATCACCCAGAAGTGTGAATCCTCATTCTGCAGTTTATGTATAGGCAAGATCTATACTCTCTCAGTCTGGACGTCTGTCCTAAAATGCCATGGAAACAGACTTAATCATGAGATTTTTTCATGTCAAACCTCAAGTTTTCTCATCTGCCGATCAGCCATTAACAAGTCAGTTATTATTAAAAGACTCTCCTCTTTTAGTCCAAACACCAACAATATCACCTAGTAACATTCAGCAGACTTGGAGCTGTAACCTGCCAGTGCATTCCTGTTGTGTAATGCATTCAACACTTTCCCAGCAGATTTTAATTTACTCTAGCAATGCCTAGATGAATTCACACACAGCACATTGTAATGCAAATGGAATGGTTAAAATAGATCACACATCTCCCTTCCATCTCAATTTCAGTCTAATGTATCATTGCAGCTTATTCTGTAAACTGTTGAAGCCATCTTCATTCAACTGTAAACTAAAGAGACTAGATGTCTATCAGACGAAACCAAAACACTTCTTGATTAATCACAACCTCTTGACCTAATGAGTGATAGCTGTGTTAAAAATGTTGTCATTATCTAAATGGAGTACCCAAACGTCCTGCAGATCCTAAGCAAATTGACTCTTTTCTATTTATAAACAACACTGGAAGATGAACTCCTGGGTTTATACTGGAAAAGGGACATCATTCATTTTTATCCAACATACCTGCTTTTAGTGATATTACCCACACACGCTGGTTTTAGAAAATCTTAACAACTGAAGTGGTTTATATGCTTTTAAGACTAATTTTGAAGTTTATGTGTACATTCATCACACTGGAGCTGGGTGCTCAATATCTACCTAAAATGCATAGTATTAATAGTACATGTTAAAGTTCCTTCTTAGGCTTTCTGTTAGATACTAAACATCATTAGCAGTAGATATGGAATTCTGCCTTTTCAGGCTTTGTATAAATGTTATTTGCTGTGCTGAGGGCATTTTTCCAACGCATAAATGTGCATCTCTTTGTGTGCATGACAAAGTGATGAATCTTTGAAAAGTCAATTTTATAGCTATATATTGCCAGTTTTTTGATTAATAATCTGGTCACATGCAAGTAAAGATGCTGTTATAGTAAAAAAAATCAAATGATGTACGGATTTTTTTTCCCTGTTTCTTTTAAAATATTGGCTGTTTCTTTCTACATGTTGTTCCAATGAAGCCTTGAGAGGAAAGAGGCCTGGATTGCACATGTCCCTAATGATTTACAATTCTTTTCTTCCAACAGATGCCTATTTGTTATGATATTACTTTTAATTCCTAGCAGGTATAGTAGTTCTTATTCCTACTTTTTAAAAAAAGTAAAAAACCCCACAAGAAATTAGTGCACAAATAGTTCTTGTGCTGAGAATAAATATGAGGTCAGCCACAAGTTTCTGTTTTGGAAAATAATTGGAATTCAACGTAACGAAAAAATCCCTGTCAGTAAAATGAACATCAAAATCCATTCCACATTAGTAATTTACAGCTACTGTTCATTGTAGGGCAAATGAAAATCATTAAATAGCAAAAGTCTTTCTCAGCCTGCATGGTAGATCTGCTGGGATGCACAGTGTCCCAGAGCAGTGCAGGTAGGTGTGTTATGCCCCACCTGTGCCACCACTTGTTGTACCAGCCCTAGGGGCAATCCCGCTCTACAGCCTGGGCTTGCGATCAGCCCTTTTTGGGAAGATGCTCTGAAGTTAGCTACAGAACCCTTCTTCCCACCAACACGAGTGGGCAGCCCAGAGTCAGCAGGATCACTGGGATTTAAAGCCTCTCTCTCACCTGGCAGTGGATGTAGAGATTAACACCTCACCAGGAGCCTGCCCACAGGCTGCAGAAGACTTTCTTATTTCTCCCTGATGCTTTTCTTAATTATATGCCCAAGGCTTGAATTCATTTTTTTGCCAGAGCTTGCCCTGAGGCTGCCTGTTGAGGCAATTATTCACAATGACACAATCCTCCTTTGAGTTGTTGTTTTGCAGGATAAAAAATGTCACCCTCTAAGAAGAAACTGTATTCCTCAGTCTCACATTTAATACCTGACATTTAGATCTATGAAAATGCACCAGGACTTGACCATTTAATCAAATGATCCACATCATCATGCAACAGTAATTTCTCCTTTTCAGTATTTTTTGCCTCACAGATCTCTAAATCCTGAGCAGATTTTTTCAGCAGGGACTGTACAACACTACTCAGATCTTCCATATAAATACAAAATAATACTGCACCAGGAGCTGGTTCTGCTGAAATCTCATTGGGAGCTTGTCTGATAATTCCTTATTACCAGTTACACTTCAGACATATTTGAATTCTGTTTTTAGCTAACGTAACCTACACTTTTCTGTTCTACTATCATGTGTTACATAAGTAAATCTTATGTCTTGGAGAAGTCAAAATATAATAAAGCAATGTAGTTGTCTTTTGTAAGTAGAAGTAATTTTATGAAGAAAGGAAAAAGAAATAACTTCATCTGATTGGGCCAAATTTCCATGAGACCATAATAAATTATGTTAATCTTATTTTTGCCCTTAATTTTTTATGGAACCACAATTCCACTCTTTCACTAATAATAATTCATCTAAAATTCCTCAGGCCTTAAAGCATCTGTCTGTAGTTGTTCTAATATTTAAATTCTTCTAATATTGAATATTTCCATTCTTCTGGACTTCCAAAATACTTGCCTCATCCAAGTTCCTTGGGTGGTTATAAGAAATTTAGTTAGTGCTTCCTGACTAGTCGCGTACCAGGAAGTTTGACTGAATGATCTGAGAGTCCCTTCCGACCATAATTTCTATGAAATCTTTGAAGCTGACTTTGGCAATATTACAAAGGAAATCTGTAAGGAATGATGAACCGTTCTTGACCAAGACTTTGCGCTGTGGTTGTGCTGGCAGTATGAGGAAGAAAACTTTTGTTTCTTAGGAATTTTACCTTCACCGTAGACATTTCTTGCAGCCAAATCTATTCTTTAAAACCTTTCACAGCATCACTAGAATTGCAAGGCAAGAGCGGATTTTATGTAATTTATTATACTGGCCTTCACCAAAAAAAATTAGTTGCATAGAAAATTAGTTTCCTGGTGTATATTAGTTTATGCTATCAACATAAAAAAAATTTTTCAAACTTCAGCAATGTTAGTCTTGTATTAAAGTTTTGTTCCCTTATGTTTACCATTGCAACACACATATTAGCAATAAAAAAAGAGAAAATTTAAAAGAGAGAAAATTTTGTTCAGAAATGAAATTTTTTATTTATATCACAATATATAGGGTATCAATATAGTAATATTATATATTATATATGTAACATAACTTATGTCTTATTATAATACGTACATAAATATATAGAATATATGTACATATTATACGAATACAATATATATTAGATCTGTTACGTCCTCAAAGGACATACTGATGTTGCTGTCCATTGTGTGTCTGAAGCACGAAGAAGTTTTCCTGACCAAGCTTTAGACAGGTAGATGAAGCAAGGAGAGATGTTTCTGCTGGCTCTCTGCAGAACTGTTCAGCTACTGACACGCAGCTGATACTGGTATGAGTTCAGTAGCGCTCAGTTGCAGTGCAGAAGTGTGAGGATGTTTTGCCAGGGTCCATTGCCAGGCACAAGAAACTGCTTATCGGCACTCTCTTAACCCTCCCTTAAGGCCTGCTGCCTTTGTGAGCTGTGCGTGCCCCCCCCAAAAGGTCCTCCTGAAGCTCAGCTTAAGTTCTAACATTTCAGATTAATAAATGGGCTGACGTCTGATCCCCATTTTTACATTCTGCTATTAGCCAAGCCAACAGAAAGCTCCCAGATCAGCAAACTTCATGTTGAAACGGTAGCAGACAATTTCTATAGGTACCATGAGAGTGTTCAGATGATCACCTCACATGGCATAATGCATCTAGTACTGATCTTACCTGTCACAGTGCACTGAAAAGTACATTGCTTTGCATTGTTTAGCTGACTCCACAGATACATTGACTAGTCCAAGATGAAGTACCCAAACTACCAATCTCTTTGACCAGCTGCTCGGGCTCTGTCCCTAGTAGCACAGGTCGGATAGCAGCCCAAAGCAGGCCCCATGGAGATGAGTCACCTATTGCTGAGGAATAACCCAGAGTTGCCATAAATGTCTGCAGAGCCCAAAGCTGGGATACCCTGACACTCTGTGTGACTCCTATCAGCCAGATAAGTGAAAGGGACTATGACCTGCTTGTCTGCAGTCCTTGGGAGGGATAGGCTTGGGCTGGCTTTAACTCATGCCAATGAACTCCCCTCTTCTGCCCCATAAGTCATGTTTCCCCAGAGGGGCCTTGGCTCCAAAACACACCTCTCAGCAAAGTACTCCCCTGTGCCAAGGCTGGGCACTGACTGGGCACTGGCCCAAAAACCTGGACCACTCCTGTGCTATAGAGCATGCCAATAATGAATCACATGGAACATATTTGGGCAAGTGTTTAAACCCTAAATCTAATAGATGAGCTGTAAGATCTAACATTTAGCCCTGTCTCACTGTTGACCATATTCGGCTTGTGTTGATGCTAAAGATAATGTGGTTTCTGCACTGTTCTCCTTGGGTCTCTCAGGTGCTGCATCAGACCTATGCTAGTTCTTCAAGAAGTCCATCAAGTGCTTGAAAATATCTGAGCCAAAGGATTCTCAGGACCCATCTTTGATCCAGCAAGGCTACCAATGGGTTAAATTAACACAGGCACATACTGAATATTTTGGAAATGTAGAAAGCCCAGTGTTCTCCAGGACTCCGAGATCCAGAAGTGTTCTGTGGAAGGTTTGATTGCTTCTGTACAAAATTTCCTTGAGACTCCAGATATGCTGGGCTGTGCCCTGATGGATGGCTTTCCCTCAGACAAGTTAGCTCCACGCAGAACCATCTCTAGAGCCTCTCCACAAATGATGCAATTAATCTGCAGCCAACATAAAACTCTGAAAAATAATCAAGTGTTGATAATGCTCTGATTCTTTATAACTGGTGTTTAATTGGTGCAAGAATATAAGACAGTATCACTCCCATGTGTCCACGTGCAAATCAGCGAGAAACCCAAGTTTAAAAGTGGAGTTAGAGGGCAGACTACAGTCTCTTCACAGATGCAGAGTTGTTAGAGTAGCTCCACTTCAGCTCCATGATCTGTCTGATGGAAATACCAGTTCAGGTGCAGACAGTGGGGGTGGAGGGAAATCATGTTCTCTATTACTTACACATCTCTAATTTCAAGATCCAGTTTTTGGAAGTAAAATAATTTGCCCCCCACATGGTATTTGTTTCTGGAACTTATTATCTGCTTTGTTAAGTTCAGCTGGCATTCAGATAAGGATAATTTAATTAGACATCTTAGTAATCATACATGCATACTTACTGCCACAGCAGGGGGTGGCTTCTTCAAAACAAAACCCTTCACATATTACTTTGGACAGCATGTTTTCCCTGAAAGATTTCACATCATATGCATGTATGTGTACATTGCCTTCTTTTTCTCAAGAGTTCATATCACATGGTGTTTCCCCTTTGAGGATTTTCATGTTGCTTGGGAATATCCCTACCGAGAAAAACTTTCTGTGCTTAGGAGGTGTCCTTTTGAGAAAATGCTCATTTTACACTGATGGTCCACTTTGAAGACAGTGATAACAGCAGGGGGTTGCTCCAAACTGGAAATTTTCTCAAGCCTGGGAGGATACTTCCCTGAGATCAAGGGACATATATGAATATGACATTTCTTTGAGAATTTACCTGTTTCAGAGATATCCTCACTTACTCCATGCGGCTTTGCAGTTTACAGAGTCATCATATTTTCCATCTGAAAATCCAGGGAGAAGACTATGTTTACAATAGCTCCATTAGGAATAGCTTGAAAAAGTGGGAGAGGTTCAAAAGTGAGTGGGAAATGGGTTTATGGCTTGTGCTGCTGCTTAGTATTTTACCTGTTCCCATATTTGCAGAACTGCTTCAAACTGTCTGGCAATTAGAATCAAGTTGATGTCCAAGAGATGAAAAAATAAAATAAATGAAAATTTGTATGACAGTTCTGCTGAATTTTTGGGAGATTAAAAAATCTAATTTAAGTCCAGCTTCTGCAAATAGCCTATACTTTGGAAAATATCTAAAAGAAAACTTCTTCTGAAAACGTTGGTCACATTTTGAGTGCTCAAAATCTGTATTTGAATTCGTGAGTGCAGTCAAATACCTGTGTGAAAGAGTGAACACGTTGCGCCAGAAACATCATAAAAGCAATTGTATAAACTGGAAGCAACTTGTTCAGGAGAAAATGGTTTGCAAAAGAATTACAAGTTAAAATATCTAGGTTTGGCTGAAGTAGCTATGAGCTTGAGCCATATATGTATACATGCAAGTAAATAGCTTGTGGATGGGTCTAAAGCCAATGTGAACCTTTATGTGGAAAATACTGCCTATGTGGGTATGGAAAATAGCCCACTTAAACTATAATTATACAGAATATGTGCAAATAAAACCTGAATATAACACCCATGTAGCAAGGGTATTTCTTTTATACTTCTCTGAGTGTGTTTCATGTTATTCTCAGTCCTAGGACAGAAAAGATTATACTGTAACCATACTGCTACTTGGAAGTAAACATATAAAGAAGTGAAATATTTTATTAAAATGCACAAAAAAACAATTGAAGAAAAAAATGTGCAACTGAAGTTAGATCAGATCCCACAGATTGTTACAGATCAGATTCCACAGACTGTTACAACTCGTTGATTCACTTTGCTGCGTAGGAGATTTGACTGGAATTACTGACTCCTTTTTTTAAACAAGTCAGCAAGATATATTACTTGAAAGAGAGACATCACTGCATTGAAAAATCTATTAATTTCACTTACAATTTTTTGGAGGAATTACATTAAACCTCTTGATTAAGTTTCTCTGTGGTAGACAGTTGGGATAATGGGGCTGAACTCAAGTATTTCTAGGATTGGGGAGGTTTCATTTTTGAATCTCCTTTCTCACATCCCTCCTGCTCTCAGCACTCCCATAGCTGGGTGAGAAGAGATCTCTGAACACTCTCTGTACTGGCTGTGCTTTGGTTTTAGCACCTCTTGTGTTGTGAAAGTCAATATCTGTGATCTTACAGCAATTTCTGTCTGTAACGCACAGTGGCTCAAGGGATGTCCAAGTGATGCAAGTCTCGAGAGCAACAAGAGCATATATAAAGACAAAGATAAAAAGCTCTTAGAGAGTGTCAAAAGGAGGGTAATGAAGATGGTGAAGGCCTTGAGGAGAAGTCGTGTGAGGAGCTGCTGAGATCACTTGGTCAGTTCAGCCTGGAGAAGAGGAGACTGAGGGGAGACCTCGTTGCAGTTACAACTTCCTCTTGAGGGGAAGAGGAGGGGCAGGCACTGATCTCTGTGGTGACCAGTGACAAGACCCAAGGGAATGGCCTGAAGTTGTGTCAGGAGAGGTTTAGGTTGGATATTGGAAGAAGGTTCTTCACAGGTTGGGAACAGATTTGCCAGGGAAGTGATCATGGCACCAAGTCTGACAGTTTAAGAAACATTTGGACAACACTCTCAGGCACATGGTGTGATTTTTGGGGCTTTCCTGTGCAGGGCCAAAAGTTGAACTTCAATGATCCTTGTGGATCCTTTCCAACTCAGGATATCCTATGATTCTATGAACAGCATTAACTAGCTGATACTGTATGGCAAGCATGGAAACCAGGGATGGGAGTCCTCCCTAACACTGGTTCCATTTTACCTCTTGGCATCACACTAACTTCTGAAACTACACCTATTATGAGTGCAGGAGCAGAAGTTAGTATTTGCAGGATGTAGCCTGTATGATTTGAAATAAATAATAATCTCATGTCCTGTGCAGCACAAGGCTGTCAGTCTCCAGTTTCATCTTCATTATGCAAAAAAGCAATGTTATCCTCCATGTAAATGATAAAAAAGGATATACAATGTATCTGAGCAATTTTAAGTGTCAAACACTTACATGACCAAGCAAGAGGCAAGTTGTAGATGAATAATACTTTATGAAATGTACTACTTGGTTGATGAATCAAGAGAACCTAGAGTTGTTATCATCCTTAATTGTATTTGGTTTATGGTACTCTAGACATTACAGAAATAGCCCTGTACCTATGCTACTCCTTTCTTAGAAAACTACTGTAGTTCATTCAAAGATTAGTTCCCTTTGTCAGCCAGGGAAACATTTCTTCTCACATTTTCCAGATTTTTTGGAGGGTGCTGAAATCTCATGCAAAGAATCCTTAAATCATTGCCTGTTCTCTGCTGTTTGTGAGGACATCTTTAGAGGAACCATGTTTTGCTTTTATTGGTTCCAGAATCTTTCCTATCTTCATCTGCAACACTCAAAAACACTCAGCACCACATCGTACATGGGGTCTGATAGTACAGACATTTCACACAAATATCCATTTGTTGCATTTACTTTTATGCACCAGTCCTGAGAAGGTCTGTCTTACAGATTCAAGGGGATTTAAGATCTTGTCTACTGCCTGGAGCAATAACTACACTCACTTATAGGACATGCTAAGCTTTTGTGCAGACATTGCTGATAATGCAGTTCCCATGTGTCTGAGAGATTAACTCTCCATGCTACAGAAGTGGTAGTTCATCGGGTAAGCACCAGTGCGCAGATTTAGAGAGGGTGTTTCCATCAGGACCCATGTCACTCACACTATGTCACTGGATAAACATCTTCCTTTTAGAAGAAGATATCGTGTCATTCTTTTTATGAAAAAAAACTGCACAAAAACACAAGCCCAAATTCAAATTGTTTACCTAGGGTGGATTACACATTTGAAATCTTTAAAGTCTAGATATCTCCCTCACACAGGCATGTGGACAATAACTTTTGACTGAACTCACAAAATAATAACTGCGGCAAATATTTTGGCCTGACATATTCAATATGCAAAGCTTAGCCATCCTTTCTGCTTGAAAGTTTGCTAATTTTCTTGTGTTTATCACAAAACAATATGTGGAATCAGTCAGAAGTTAAAGGGGAAGAATTTAAAGGTGAATTCATAAAAGTGGTAGCTTATGAGAAGAATGAAAAAATCCTGGAGTGAGGATGACTATGGCTAAATAGAAACCAGCAAGATGTGTAGAGAAAATATGATGCAGACAGCTTTTATATGAGGTTTGTAAATGGAAGATGGAAATGTTAACCTCACAGAAAAGACAGAATATTCAGTTTTCCCTTACAGCCCATCCTTCCCTCAAAACACATGAAGAAAGTGCTTAGGAAAAGGAGAAAAAAATGTGGTTGTAAAGAAAGTGATTAGGCAAGAACAAGGCACTGAATTCAGCATGGAGGACTCCACTCAACTCTTTGAAGTTGCACAGACATAGCGTTGCAGCAGTGAATCAAACCCAAACAGAGGCAGGCTTCTCCATATTGCAGTTTTACATTCTTGTGTGGTTGCTACTGGTTCCAGATGGCAATTAGATATTGGAACAGAGTAACAGGGCTTCTGCTCCTCCAGCAGAAACCAACTGCAGGATTTTAATTGGACCTGGTATTTCTACTGAAGTATGAATTCTGGCAGTTAGAGCAACAGACCCATTTTATTTTCTAGTATAAACCAGCAACACTGGTGGAGCTACAACAATTCACACCAGCTGGGATTCTGACCTATTATAGTAGATTTATACAATAACCTCCTCCTTGTGCCAAAGATTTCAGTATTCCAGAGGTGGTAATATCGTTGGCCTATCTATGGACAAGAAAAATGAGAAAGAGAAACTGTGACATGCAACTAAAGATTGTCCCAAAGGTCAGTTCTTGGAAAGGAAGTACACTTGCTTTCAAAAAGAAATCAAAGGCAAGGCCCATAAAAAGGCACTCTTCATCTGAACTTTCTGACTTGCTTTTGGTTTTTCTTCAAAGGCAAAAAGAAGTTAATGCAAAAGCCAATGTCTCCTTTTCTGCTTTGCTCTGGCTCTTGTGCCACACCCTTCATTAGCAGGATCAGATGGCTATCCAGTAGCACTTTAAAGCAATGTACCACGTGTGGTTCTTGCTCTCTTTCTCTCACTAGGAAGAAGTTGTGCACAGATTTGTGTAAAAAATCCTTTTTTGATGTTTTATTATGTGTTTAGTAGAGAAGTGAGGTTGGGGGAGTTTCTTTTGCACTCAGAAGTTAAAGAGGTATGTGGGATTTTCTGGTGTAACTGGCATTCCTTCGAGTCTTAGACCAGCTTCCAAAAGATCTGTCCTCCACCAACAGGTTAATTCTTCTGTAGCTTATTTTCAATACTGAAATACCTGAAAAAATATGAAGATTCAAATATAGACTAAGCTGTTCAAGATGCATGTGCTCAGAAGAAAGTCATCAGAAAAAATCCAACGTTACAATGAGTGACCTAAAACCTGGATCCTGCCGGTTTCATCTGCAAAAAGGCAATAGTCCCATAGGGATTATCTTCACTGAAACTGGAGACAGCAGTTAGGTAGGTAATAAATCCACAAAGCAACCTGTGGACCTTGTTGCCACTGTTGATATATAAGTCCTCAATACCTATGAATCTGAAGATGTCTGTATTTCTGAAATGGAACTTCCCCTAGCACAGCAAGGCTAACCCAGAATGATCATGTTGGCACTAAGCAGGCTGACCTTAAACCTAATCAGTATTTACAATAGGTTGCTATTCTCACAAATAACAGACTGAGAACTCAAATCCATTCTCAAGTGCTTTGAACAAGAGAGGTTCTCACATACCAGGAAAGAAGACATTTTTGGATTCAAAGTCTTGGATACATGGAGACAGTGAAAAAATACCTGTCACTTATTGTGTAGGGTACTTTCCAATGTGGCAAGAGTATCAACGAGAACAGCAGTTCTAATTCAGATCCCCTCACCTTCCTCAAAAGGTGACTCAGACACCAGACTCTTTCTTTGATATTTGATATTTTAGACAGNGGCACCAGACTCTTTCTTTCTCATTCATTGATATTTGATATTTTAGACAGATTGGAGCAACCTTCTCCAGAAGAAATTAGAGTATCACACCTACAGACACCTTACAGATCATACCAAAAGCAGTCGTCTGGGAGTGAGGATTATTTTAGGCAGAAATAATCTAGATCACCTGTTCTTCAAGGAAATGCTTACATTTCATTTTGCAAAGGAAATGGGAGCTTGTTGCGATCCCTTCACCCACCCACATTCAGGAAGTGAGAGTCATTATGGACACCTCTCTCTAGGGGAGGTCCAGGGCTGTGTATCCTCACCTGACCTGGGAGCCTTCATACCACAGGTGTCCTTGGCAGGGGTTTCAGGTGTCCATCAGGCTGCTTCCTACTCAAGACGGTAGCTTTTGTGAAACCTGGTGCAAGCACCTGAGTCCACCCAGGCACTATTGAGTAATTTTGGCTCTTAGTAACAGAAAATGCCTTTTCCTAAATAGCAAGATGCCTAAATATATGGTTATATCAAGCTGGGGAAAAGGCTGTAAGTGATTGTCTTTTCCCAGTGACAGCATTATTTAATACACTTTAACACAAACTATGCAAGTAATTTTTAAAGAAACAAAACCAAGTTTATATCACCGAGATGCACTCCCAAGTTATTGTCTTTCTGGGATGGAAAGAAGGACCTTGAATGAAATGCTCACACAGACAGTTCACCTCCTCAGCAATACATATAATCTAGAATGCAAAATCTAGGCTTTTTTTTTTCAACTTTATACAGCATTTTCTACATTGTTTTCTGTTCCTTTCTCAATTATTTCTAACATTCTACTTGTTACTCTGGAGCCCCTAAGCACTGATCTGACGTTTTTGTTGAACTACCCACAAGAACAAAAACTACGAGATCTCTTTTAGAGTGGTAATAGCTTATCTAGAGCTCCTAACTGAGTGTGTACAATTAGGGTTCCTCGTCCCATGCATATTACTTTGTCTTTCATAAGCACTGCTATTACAGCACAATCATCTATCAACTCTACAATGTCTCTGACAGAATTTCTACTAACATGTTTGAAACAAAAAGTTTTATTACTATTTTTTAATTCCCTTAGTGTGCTGTTCCTTACAATCTTTTTGGCCAGCTTTATTACAAGTTAACTTTTGACTTGTTATGGTTTATGTTCTTTGCTATTTTCTTCATGGCTTCCCTTGAGCTTCACTGTTTGAAGGATTTCTTTTTACCCCAATTAGCTGCCCTTACTGTATTATACATTCATGCTGCCTTTCTTGTGTGGTCCTTTAAGGTTTGGTTTCTGAGGGTTTTTTTAGATATGTAATATACAATTACTCTGAAACTTTAATAGTGTCTATAAATATAGGACCTGCAAATTTTTGTTCTTTAGGTTGCTCCTTTTAAATTCCATTTTAACAAGATTTCTCATTTTTATGTACTTCCCCCTTCTGAAAATACAATTTTGGCTGTTCATTGCTATAGGAATGTTGATTTCAAGTGCTTTATGGTCAGAAAGAGTGATCCTTCATTTTGAAGGAGGCCCCAGGTATTGTTTAGGACTAAATAAAAAATTGCTTCTCCTTCCACAGACTACCCTGCTAGTTGCTGCAGAAAGCAGTCATTTGTGGTAACTAAAAGTCTTCTGCCAAGGACCTAACTGAATATTTATCATATAAGTGTGCCTGAAATGTTTCTGAAGGGCTTTCTAAGGAAATGGTGCACAGTAAGGCTCTGTGAAGCCACGGGGAGAGTCCTGCATGACATATAAGGCTTTCCTTTGTGCATTTCCCACTTGTTCACAAGACTGCTGCAGAGGCAAATATCCTTCCCCTTGGGTATGTGCTCCACCTCACCTCTCACTTGATTTCGCTAAAATCAGCAATGGCTGAATTAACAACACTTAATTTTGTGAGTCTCTGAAAGCAAAGGTCCGGCACTTTGGTTTCAGGTTGTCTGGTTAGTGTTGAACAACTCTCTAGTCCTGCATTGTGACTTTCGGCTTGGATGGAGGGAGGGATGGATGGATGAACAACATGTGATTTGTTTCACTGTGGGTAGTTTCTGCACCCCTCTAAATCCTACCTACTATTCTCAATCCCCATGTCTTCAGAGGAGAACCTGAGAAGGTCTTGAGGTAAAGAACAGTGTTTATCTACTATCTTAAATAAGTGGATTTTTTCCTGAAAAAGTATTTTAGTCAAAATCAAAAGGATAGCAGGTTGTTTTTCCTCTTATACTGTTTTCATCTCAAATGTATGTACTAATATTGGGGCTGGAGGGAAGAATGTTTGTATTGCTTGACATAGAGCAGACATCACACAGATTAGTCTAAACAAAAGCCCAGTGATGACATATTACTTCTTTTACTTATTTGCACTAACAGCAGTTATTAATTTTAGATCTAAGCACAATATATGCATATTCTTGGAGTCTGCTTTACTGCAGGCATTTTATTTGATACACACAACTATTAAATTTGAAATTGCTCAGAAACTACTGCCAAATAGCAATCAAGCAGTTGAAAGAACATGGCATATCCAATCGGGTGTCTGCAACAAAAAGGATGAATGTTTTCTCTGTTCAGATATATGCTTGAACTCTGAGGATACCAGCACTATACAAACTCTCCTGTGTCCCATTTGAAAAAGGGCTTGGAAAATGAGTCTTGAAGTTTAGTGCCCAGGGACTGTAAAAAGTCAGCCTGGTTGATCCGATAGTTCTTCATACTAACTTTGATCTTTCAATATATAAAACCCACAGAGTCCTGTGGAAACATTCCTTGTAGCGTAAGAATTATTGAGGGAAAGGTATGAGTAAAAAAGAGGGAAAGAGCAGTTCCTCTGAAGGGATGGTGCTACCATCTGTGGTTACATACTGTGGTTACAGTAGCAGAAAAATGCCATTTAACTTCACTCAAACAAAAGAGCAAGGAGTCATGGACAGAACTCCCAGTGTGTGACTATTTGTCCCAAAATCTCAGGGATTTTTGAAAAATGAACTCATACTTAACATCCTTGGTAGGCCTGTAGCCAATGTGAACTCCCTCTACTAGTTGTCACTGACTCATTACAAGTGCTGGCTGAAGCCTGGAAAATTAGTTGGACACAAGCTGTGGTAATGAAATATTGAAGCTGATTTATGCGTCTTGATGACTTGTATTTTGCACAGTTCTCTGGTACTGTCCTCTAGATGTAAAGATAGTCACAAGGCTATTATTTTTCACTTCGTTAACAATAATTTCAAAGCTCTGACAACCTTCAGAGATAAAATAGGTCAGTGTAAGACAACAGAACACAGGCCTGATTCTGGCGTGATGTAGGCAGACTCTTCCAGGCTGGTCATGTAGCTTCTTGACTTTCTGTCTAAATTAACATGAAGTATCTGTTCTCCTCAGTTGACTCTGCTGATGCAATCTTAGAGGCAGAAATTACTGTAGGGAGTGACTGCCCAGACAGACTTTTACTTCAGTGTGAATCCTTGTGTGAGGACGGGGTTGGATTGGAAGTGGAAAGGTAGAGGTGCCGATGAAGACCAGGAATCTGAGGTGCTTTACTGCTCCCCTGTATAACCAGTGGTTTAGAACTGTGAGGTCATGGTTGGAGACTGGTTTATTAGTAGTAACTTCTGGCTCTTGGGCTGAAATGGTTATCCTGCCTTGAAGCAGGATGTGCAGATATTTCTTTCAAAAATTGGGGCTTTTCAGTAGCACCATACATACCAAGATACCCTAAAGGGCTGTGTCTTCCAGCATAGGCAACATTTGGAAGCTGCTAGATGGGCTCATTTTGGGTTTATGGACTCATTTCTCTTGATCACTCTATACTTGTGCACCACAAATTGTGCCAAAGGTCTAGAGAACTATCTAAAAACTATTAAAACTTCACATAAAATAAGTAATTTTTTTTCTACAACACCATGTTCCTTGAACAAGCTGTGATGATAAAACAAAACAAATTCTGTAGCTTGCAGTTTTAAATGTATTTACGATTTAACGTGCCCTATTAAACGGCTATATCAAGACCCACATATTTTAAATGAATTACAATTGGATTGTGATTTAAAATTTAATGAATCATAACAATCAAATTTTATTATTTTGTCATTTTAAAATACAAAGTAGTTTATTACAATTAAAACACTAATAATTTTCCACAGCTATGTGTCAAAGTATGGATACTGGTTAAGTCTTAATGGCTTTCTTCTCAGTTAGGATTTTATTAAGGGTGGTACTTAAGTTTGACACCTGTCTTCATTTCTCAGTCACGGTCTTCAGAGTTCAGAAGGAAATCAGTACAGATAGAACAACTGAACGTGAAGTGACTTGCCTGTGATTTTACTGCAGGTCCATGCTGACTCTCACATCAGCACCCAGCTCTCAGCTTCACCCTGCTGCTTCTGTGCATGGTTTAAGAGGACTAAGCCTTGGACTCAGAGGTTCTGGGTGGGGACATCTGAACAGTAAAGGGGGTTTTGTTACTCAGGAAGCCAACAGCAGCAGTCAGCAGAAGCCAGCCTGAGCACCCTGAACTGCTGAGCTCACACAAGGGTGAGTAACACATGAGCAGAGCTCCAGCACAGACCTGTGACTGAAGTTTTTGCGTTTTCTTTGTAAAAACAGAGCATATTTTCCAGCAACTTTTGCACATCCCTCAGTGAGATGTTGAAGGATTCTGAGGACTGAATAAGTTCAGCAGTCACAGTGAAGACACCTTTCCGGCTACTGTGGCCGGAAGAACAGAGCTGAGGCCATTGTCTGCATCAGCGTAAGATCTGTGGCACTCTGAGCCCAGTGCGGGGCTGCTGAAATTAAAGCCTTTTTTGAGCCAAGAGTTGTGTGGGTTGTGCCAGTAGACCAAACTGTGCTCTGCAGTGGCACAGTGTCTCTGACTTTGATACATTCAGTTGCAAAAATTAGCAATATTAAAGCTACTTTACTTTGGAATGTTATAAACGAAGAAATATTTACCAATAATGGTCCTCAGCTGTAGAGTGAAGAGGTGGGAGAATCAAGATTTAGGTCAGTAAAATAAATACTGTTATCATGGCAAATTAATCTCATCCAAGTAATTCTGCTCTTTTTTTCCTGTTTTTTGGTAACCATGAGGAAAATTGCTGACAGGTCTGTCTCGCAGAGTTGTCAAATCACCTGCCTTCTGGACTACCTCAACAAAGGAAAAAGAGGGCATTCCCTCACCTAATTTTGAGTAGCAGGTTTTTTCCTGACAGTAATCTTAGTTTCATCAGTGGAAATGAATATGGGTTTGGGCATCTCCCTGTGAAGCTAAGTGAGCCAGGAACAAGGAGCATTCACAACAACCTGGATAACATGAGCATCAGCAGAGCAGAGCTTAGTCATTAGAGATCTGTCTAGAAATCTGTAGTCCCTAAGGAGACCTGAGCATCCTCAGCTTCTGATTCACCCTTTGCAGGATTAGTCTTATAATATTTTTAATGGGTATCCATTCTATTGCAATGTATAGGAGTGCAGTGACCCTTAAATGTCAGCATCTAACATTACCTTAATTCACTCTTAATGAAACTAAAGAGGACTCAGAGAGTTTTGTGACCAAAGACTGTTCACTAGAATTGCACCTTTCATTAACTGACTTGGAGAGATGAAATGAAATTAACTTTCTGAAATATTTTGATATTGGATACACTGATTTTCTGAGCAGCAAATCCCTCTGGTTCAGACCTCGAATAAGGGCTTCTGATGATTAGGATATAAAATGAAGTGTGAAATTTTATATGCGTAATATCCCTTTCCTAATGCAAATCAAATTTACTGCCCTGCCAAGTAGTTTGATCCTACACAGCACAGAAGCATGGTAGTCTGCATGTAAAAGCTCACATTTAAAAGATGAAATATTAGTGGTTATACAGAATGGCCTTTTAGTGCTGGACATCCATGTAAAAAAGTGCATAGACATAAAATTAGGATTTATAATTGTCTCATTGTTTCCAAAGGGCAAAAGAAAAATACTTCAGTGACTAGGATGTGCTAGAAAATGAGGCTGACAGACACTGTTCCTTCCTGGACTTACTTTTAGATACAAGCCCTGGCTAAACTGGGTTTGAAAGTCCAAGTCTTGGGACCCATCATGAAAATATTCCCCGACAGCGTGTCAGGTCATCTGTAACCTGAATGGGTCTCTGGAGTTTAAAATATCTCTTTGTTTCTAGAGATATTCAAGCGCTACCTTGAACACTTAAGGTCACCAGGGCAATAATTTACACAAGGACATTAGGAAGGGTATCCATCGCCCTGCAGTTCTGCTTTACTCTTCTGATACCTGCAGAAGAAAAAATACCCACAGTATGATATGAAACCCCCATTGACTATGTTTGTTGCTATTTAAAATAAAAACCTCTTGACTACTTTCTAGGACATGGACATAAACTGTTACAAAGCACAAAACATGTTAAACCCATAACCACGATAATCAGATAGGATGGGAGAGGGCTTCTGTGTCTAATACCAAAGAGGAGATTTTCATGTTAATGGACTGGAAAAAGTGTACAAGAACAGTTTATTAATGTAAAAATATAGCCCGCAGATCACTTCAAAGGACTGCAAGACCTCTTTTGATCAGGTGTGTAAGTCCTGGTAACATACACAAAGAGTATCCTGGGGAAGCTCTAAGTTATATATCTAATTTTTCATAATTCAAATCTGCCTGAAATTTGATGCCAAGAGCAGCATAATTTAGACATAAAAACATTGTTTTAGTGACAGGGACAGTTAAGGAAATGGGCAAAGAAAAGAACAAACACTAGCAAGAAATATAATTTTTTAAATATACAAAATAAATTTTACATTAATAGGCATTAATTATTGTAAAATTTTTTAAGGTGTGGAGGGGAAAGTTGTCATCTGGCACTCGTTTTCATCAATGACCTCACTCGCTTGATACATTACAGATAGGGTTTCAGCAGGGCAGAGGCATTTCCATTTCCACTCTACTCCTTCGTGAGGAAATGTTTTCTTTCTTCAGATTTCAGGCAAACACCCCCAGTACAAGTGCTTACCATCAGTAAGAGGCTGCCCCTTGTCCTTGTGTCCCAAATATTCAATAGTATTAGTAGGAGCAAAAAGAACATACAAGTTGCCCTCTTGCTATTGGTATTTCTGTGTTAGCAGTTGAGGTAAATGACACGAATGCCTCCTAAGTGGGCATTGGGTTGTTGCTTTACAAGCAGAAAGGAGGGTTTTGGAGTGATTCCTTGCTCCATCTCCCTGATTAACTGTAATGTAGAATTGGTTTTGTTGATCTTCCTGTTCTTTGTTGGTTTGGTTGGGGGTACTTTTTGTAAAGGGGAAGTATGTGAGAAAATGTACACATGGAGTGCATGTCTCACCCTTCATAAGTCTCCACAGCCCCCTCGTTGTGAGCTGTGCTGGTGCTGTGGCACAAAGGGCATACTCATGTACTCCACTCTTGCCTGTTCAGACCAGCACCAGTTGAGTCCCAGTCTCCCTGATCACTTTTGAGTTTGAGAGCAAAGAAAAGAAAAAAACCCCACGCATACACAAAAAACCCCCAACTCTAGGGTGTAGAACGTGGCAAGGGATTCCATGTGCACTCACCTGACCTCTTTCTCACACATCAGGAGAACTAGCTGTGCAACGTGTTCACTGAATGTGCTGAAAATGGGTTGGTTGTATTTTGGTGAACAAGCTATTGTCTTTTTCCTAAGTCAGTGAAATCGATCAAAAAGCCATGGACCCTAGGCTATAACATATACCTACTTTACTTTGTCTGAGCAGAAGATATAAGAAAATAGTTGTCTGTAAATAACTTTCTTCTCCTTTTTGTTTTGTGAGCTGTTTATAAACCTGCCATATTTTCTATTATCAGGCAAGTGAAATTATCAGGCAAACAATTCTTAGTCTCTGCGTTGTCAGTAAGCAGTAATCAAAACTTGAAATTATCTGGATAAACACTCTTCTTAAAATCATTTTTGCAGTCAAAATGCTTAAAATTAAGAATTCAGGAATTAATCTCTGGTAATATCTTTTAAAATTGCTTAGCGTAAGTAGTGCCTGTGAGCCTTCTTTTCTGACAGCAAATAGTTTGAAGAGAATCATAGCAGATGTGTTTTAAAATGTGAACTAATATTCATAGATTCTTTTCTTCCTAGAGCAATTGACCTGTCCTGCTTTCTTAGATGGTGGTTAGCTCTCCTTCCTCACAGGGAAAGAGCACCCGGAACCTGCTGATTCTCTTTTCACAGTTCTTGGATATGCAATTTCACACATAGAGAAGAAAAATTGTGTGAAATGTTGTAACTGACATTGTCAGTCAGCAGGAAACCTGAAAAGAGATATTGAGATGGAGCTGTGAAAAGTGACAGTAGCGGAGCAGTACATTTTTATGTGATAGATAGAGCTGTAGGGCACAGGTCACTGCAGCTTGCAAGGGGCAATCTTTGTGTTACTGATATCCCCAGGGCTGCAAGGGCCGAGTGCCACGCTTGGAGAACTGACGGGCAATTTGCTAATGTAGCAATCTGAAAGGAAGAAGAGGCAGCATAACCATGAGGAACAAAAAGCAGCATCCAGTGTATCTATCATACAGCTATACTGTCCCTCTCATTGTTTGTTCTAGTAGCTTGGAGTGGATATTTCTAAAAATCAGCTTTTTCCTACACAAATGTAAGAAGCCATAATGAGATTTTAAATTGGAAAATTTTACTGCTGAAAACTAACACCATGTATGCTAAATTGCTTGTTTGATCAATAGCACTGCACAAATTCTAAATCTGTGTGCTTTCTCTGGTGTTTTACATGTACTAGAAATAAATTGTCAAAAACTGAAAGGAGTGAAAAATACCATCTCCAAAAGCACGTTATAATTTCAAGAGCAACTCTCAGAGACCTTCCTATGTTTTACCTGCTATACTATAACTTTACAAATCTCAAAACAGGAGGTACATTTACTAAATCTTCCCTGATGAGAATGTGACTCACAAAGTTGGCTTAAAAAATAAACAAAATTAAATAAACTAAAATAAAATAGATACAATAAAATAAAATAAATCATACACTTAATTTAAAAATAATGTTCTGCTGAAAGTCAAAATTATTTTATGATATCATGTCTTTGAATTATTTTTATATCTCCTTTTTGTGTTTGAGGATATTGCTGATATATTCCATTTCATCACCTTTCGGATAAGTGCTTTGATTTTTTTTCATTTCCACATAGCTTTTCATTATGGCATTAAATAAAAAATAATTACATTTTAAATACATTTTGTCAAATAGAAAACTTTTAGTTAATATGCTATTTTCATGGCATTTTCCTTTATAGAGAATATAGACATTTTTTGATTTGACATGAAGCTAAATTTGGGAACCTCAGAAACATTCAGAGAATGAAATCAATTGTCCTCCAGCCAGTTCTACTGTCCAGGCTAGTCTAGACTCTATCCACAGATGGTGATGCCAAGAGGTTCTCCGACTTCTTGCTCTGAAAGTACTGTTTCTATATTGCATTTCAGCCTGTATCCCTGGCATTGCCCATTTCAATTTCTTCTGTACTTAATGACTGTATTAGTATAGAATTAAGATAATAAGAATAATTGCTTCTTTTTTTTATAGCACTTCATGTGTTTATGAACAATCATACACATAAGGGTTATTTTACAAATCATTTCTCATTTTTGTTGTTCTCTTCTGCGTTCTCCAATTAGTATGTATTTCTTTTTTAATGTGGTGTTCACAACAGCATGCAGTGTTCCAACTGAGGCTTATCAAGTGAAGTAGAGCAGAATAATTACCTCATTTCTTCTATGCGTGACATTCTTATTAATGTGACTCAATGCTGAGCATTTGCCTTGTTTTGCCACAGTGTTGCATTGTTGGTTCATATTCAAATAATTAGTCCCTGCAAACACACACACAAGTCCATGTGCTAGCACAGGATATCCCTCAGCTGTCAATGGGAACAGGCAGGAGCTGCACTTTACAAAAAAAAGGTACGTAACGCCTCCTTTTAACTAGACTGCCAACTTCTGTACTCATATATGATTACTGGTTTCTCAGATTTTCAGTATCCTAAGTATATCCCAGTACATACCTCATATTTCAAATCGATGCCTCATCACTTGTCACATCTCTCTTCCAAAAATGAAGATTCACCCTTCCCTTCTGCATATACGGTCTCCAGAAGATGTAAAAAGAAGCACTAGAATAATGGAAATTGTCCTTGTATCAAGGCAAATATTATTGGAGCCATCGTAACAATAATAATTCAAAACCATTCATTTCTGTTGCTGTCCCAGCAGTATCTCAGAGCTCTAATCAAGGCTAAAAAAAAAAAAAGAGTGCAAGGACTGTGGTAATATTGGATATTTGAAAGATGTCTCAAGACAGATCCCTGTCAGATTCAAGGGATCATTAACATTACTGCTATAGTACTGCTTGGGCTTTGTTCTTCATGCCTGCATTCTGGCAGTGTCTCTCTGAACAGGAAAAAGGTATTTTCTGTTACTGTGAGGGTCACAAGACATAATTTTCTTCAACAACTGGCATGGAAGTCTGCTAAAATCTCCTAGGAGAGCTTGTGACTCTCACTGTGTTGTGAAGCATTTGTCAAGACAGTGAGCATTCTCCTGCTGAGAGGCTGCAAAGCCTTTGCTTCCCAAAAATGCGCCACATGTAAAAATCGTAGTCCCACTGATGCATTGATCAGTGCACAGTTTTATTTCAAAATGAGCCTGGGCCTTGGGTTCAGAGAATGAAAATTTGTGTCTACCTGGCTTCTGACAGGTGACGTAAAATCCACCTGGTTGCTCTGGCAGGATCCTCAGCAAGGCGACTCTGCCACTCACCCATGTAAACAAGTTCTTAATTTTTGCCCTAGAGGCTCAGGTTTAATTGCTTGGAAAGGATGTATACACAGGGAAATTAGGGCTGCACTTAGTTCACCCTCCCAGGAAGCGTGCTGTTTCCCTGGAAGTGACAGTTGTATTGGGACACTAAGGTTTGACATGCAGACTAACCTCCAAAAAAGGAGATAAGACAAAATAATTGATTCCATGTTGTTGAGTTTCTCACCTCCTTCCTGGCTGGTTTTACCCATAAAAGAGACAGGACCTGTAATCATTCTGGTAACTGTATTGATGCCTGAAAACAGAAGAGAAAAAACCACTTTCCAGACAAGATTAAGAAGATAACATAGAGAAGAGAAGTTTAATGAAAGCTTTCAGGTGCTCCATAACCAATGCATGCACGTAACGGATTTTTTACAGTTTATATAGATTCAGCTATTCAGCATATTTTTGGATTATGGATAATAATAATTATCCATAATTATGGATAAATCTATCCCATTACAAATACAGCTTTTCTGGCAGCCCACCCTCTGTCCAACCCCTCTGGATTTTTCCCTAGTTTTTCCCTGGATTTCTGCCCTAGTTCTTGTTATGTCTACTAGGCTTACTGGAAAACAGTAAATCCTTGCTAAAGAATTTCTTTCCTTGGGCAAAGACAAAACATGTAGCGAATAACACCTATTGTTCTAAATGTGAGAGAGGTGAAGAACAAGTTAGAAAGCATTAAATACTGTTTAGCTACATATTAAAAGCTACAGAGTCACAAATATATGAAAAATACTAAAAAATAAAACAGCTTCAGTATCCTCACCTGAGAAGAGCTTTCCTGCAGACATGGATTGCAGGAATGTGGCCCATATGGTTTGAAGTAATGACATGAACTTGGGTCTCCTGCATCCCAGGAGAGTGCCCTGATAAGAAGGCTGTAATGTCCATCCACCACTGGTCTGATAAATAGTTTCAATAAGAGTGAAGAAGCTTCAACAAAATAAACAGAACCCAAAGGCCTAGTACGTGGAGAAAGGGAGCCTTCTCCCAAACATGCATCACAGGAATATGGTCTCACACACTTCCAAAGAGACCTGTATAGCCATCAATGTTTTTATAGTGCTTGAACTCCTTTTCTCTCTGTTTCTTGCAAAAATAAACACAAACTTATTTCTCGCCAAGGAAAATTACTTATTTTTCCAGTAATCCTTCTAAGAACCTCAGTGAAACATGTACTTACAGAGTTGTTGTTGCTAATCAAAGGTACTCAAAACTAGTTCAAACTCTTCCCTCAAATAAGGATTGTGTTGTTTTACTTCATGTGTTGTCTGATCACAGGAAATAAAACTTGGGGAAAATGCAGACCATTGTGCCATAATATCTTCATTTGGCAATTGCAAAAACAAGGATTTTCAAAAATAGCTGAAAAGATACGGGGGCAATGCCTAGCAGGTCACATTTGAAAATACTAAGTACTCCAGGTTCCTTTCAAAATCCTGGATATGAAGTATTTTACAGCTGCAAAGGTAACTGATTTACTAAGAAATATAGTATCGATAACACCCTCTGCTAAGTCTGGATCCTTAAAGTCTTGGAATGCAGGGTGCAATATTAAGAAAAATGCCTCAGATTCATATCAAAAGAATTTGAGTTGTTATGAATTTTTTGGTCAGTAGCCACAATGTGTTTTATGATAGGAAAAAAAAATGACAGACACTGGTTAAATACATTAAAAAGTGGGTTTAGATTCCTCTAAGATCATGAATCCCAATGGGAGCACTGTTGATCTAAAGATCATGAAGAGATAGGACCAGGTCACGTGCTGATGCAAATGAGCATAGTTTTCTTGACATCAGTAGACCTACTGTGATTGATTCCAGATGAAGTGATGAGATGATTTGGGTGTGCTGTGCCCTCCTGAAAAGCTGTTGAGAGATGCAGTGAGATCAGTACTGGGGTAGCCTCGCCAGAGGCAAACACACAGCACAATAGTGTTCCCTTTAAATAGTCGTGGCAAGGAAAAGAGCAGCAGCCTTTCTCACTGTGTTGGTGGAGAGACAGGATTTGGTGAAAGGACAAAAAATAGTGGTGTGCTCAGTGCTTGGGAGTTTGGAAGGAAGGCAGAAAAAACGCCACAAATCTTAGTGCTTGTAGGGCTCCACTGCTCTCACCATCTTCAGAAAACCTTTGCTTTTGCACATTTTTAGATTGTCTGTGAGGTTTGGCTCAACAAGGACTCAAATGTGTTTGTCTGGGAGCAGGAAGGAGCAAAGATGAGGTCATTTCTAAAGGCGGTCAAGCTACAGCAGTAGCACAACCAGATAAACTACAGTAACTAGCTGATGCCAGCACTGCCTACAGTTTAGCAATGGCCTCTTGGAAACCAGCGTGGGCTTCTACCCTGGCTCTCTGAGTAAAAATGGTTTGACCTGGGCTTCATGGTGTTGTGGCTGGTGAGGCAGCCAAGCTAATTTACTGATGTTCTTTCAATTGTTTTTTATCAACATTATAGATAGACCAAATTGTGACTGAAGATACTCATCAGTGGTTTCAGGACTATCTAAAATATTTAGAAGTTTGGTAATGTGCTCCCTCTGGAAATAAAATTGAAAGGCATTTATCTGCTCTGAAAACTCTAAAGCCTTATTTGAAATGGCAGTACCAAAATGCAAGATAAAAGAATTCTTCTTCATGGACTCAATAAAACCTGAACATAGGTTTCTCTTTTTTCCTCAAGTTTTGTTTTTCTTTTTTCTTAGAGCATTATTTAGAGTATTTAAGGGCATTGCAGAGCTTTCACAGTTGAATCAGCTTCTTCATGGGAAGCTTTATAGGAAGCAAACTCTCTATAACTATTGCTCTAGCATTGTCCCACATTTGCCCATCCAAAAAACCTTAGAAAGCTGTTTTCAGAGTAACTCATTTTGCTAATATTGAAACAATTTACTAGTAAACTACCCAATTAAAGCTATATTAACTGGGATATTTTATCTCACTCATATTTTCAAAAGTCAACAACCCAAGTACAAGGAGACTAATGACTTAAAATTGAGCCTTCTCTGTACAACTGATGGAGTTTTGTTCCTGGGCTATCTCCTCCTCGTTTCATTCAGCGTGAATGGCAGATTCCTACATCGTGTCAAGTTTCGGATCACCATAGAAACAAACTAGGAGGCAGTTTCATTAATCATTTAGAGCACAAGAAGTCTAGGTCAGTCTGATTGCAGCATATAGAGTATCATCCTAGCGCCACATGGGACTCAGTTGATTTGAATTAAAAAAGATTAAGCTGCCCCTAGGACGCTCAGCATCATCAGTTTAAGTTCTCATGTAACAGTGGTCTCTGGAGCCACATGGATTAGGAGACTGAAGCTATGCATTTATTTTTCAGGGCTCAGTGAAACATTAGATGAGTGCAGGTGTCTGAGGGGGAAAAAAGGACAAAGATCACATATAGTTTTTTAGACTTGTTGCTGTTCTTTTGAAACTGGAAACAATAACTCAGTTTTATTTCTCCAGTGACAGTTACCACTCTTTTTTGGCCATGCAATGGTACATCTGTTACCCAATGTTTACATTTTAGATTTATAAAAATTTCATACTATGAAGCATAATTTTAGCACAGAGCTGCAAGTTGGGCATAGAAGTTTACATGAATGCTGACTTTTTCTTCTCCTGATGGGGTAAAAAATGCATGAAATAAATACTGGTGACATTTTAGTTTTGCTTGAATGAAGATTTATTGCTCCCAGGAAACTGACATACAGGCAGCTACAAATCAACTTGACTATGAAATAGTTGTATATGTACACCACAAAATGAGCCCCCCCTTCCAAAGTACTCACCTTATTTATGGGTCTTCCAGTACTTCAAAGACCTTCAGTAACTTAGTCCAGACTGGTTTATTGCTTTGCAGAACTAAGACATTTCAAGGGGAAAGTTGTAGGTTACAGTATATTAGGACTCTTTCTCTTGGGGGTCTGAGAATCCCATGATGCTATATGAACTGTTGATCTAAAGCTTATTACAGCATGACTTCCTAGAGCATAATTCTTAAATCTTTTAAGTTATACAGTACTGTCTTTAATCCCAAGTGCTAAACCTTAAAGCAGAACAAGCTTTCCAAAATTCAGAATACCATCTGTGAGTTGATGTAATTACACTTCATTAAAATACAGTTCACTTACTTGCCTGGGTTGTCTGTGACCTATTTCAAATTAGTTGTTTTAATTTTCAACAAATGTTTTACATATAACAATCAGGGAGCAAAATCCCATGCCACAATATTCCTTCTGGAGAGAAAAACAGTTCTGTGGACTGAATTTCTCCAATTTTCTCAATAACCAAAAACACCCCATCCTGTGTATTTTACACATTTGCCCTGGCTGTGCCATTTACCTGGGCTGTGACAGTATCATCAACAGTGAAGCCTCTTGTCACAGCACACCTGGGGACATGCAGACCATGTCAATGCTTTTTTGCTGATGTACTGTCATTCTGGGGTTTTCCAGGAAAGAAATGTCATTATGACCAAGAAGCAACCTTAGAATTTGATGGCACAGTGCAAACAGACTAATTATGGGAAGTGGAAATTGAGTATTGTCCCCACTTTACACAAGTGGAAGTTGATAAGATGTCCTGCTGAGCGAGTTGCCTTGGGCCACGACAGAGCGCAGGGATCGCCATTGGGGAGCTCCTGTTTTCCTGACTGATGCTGAGCCCAAGTCCTCCGATTTACATCTTTCTGTCAAATGCCCAGAAGATGGAAAATGCAGGAACTAAAGTGTACACAAAGAGTCCTGATGGAAGGCACAAAACAGCTCATGTTAGCTAATGCTTATTGAGTTCCAGCAATGTGCTGGTTGCTATGCAAGCAGAAAAGAAAACATGGCCTCTATGTTGCAACACTTCCATGGTCTACTTCAAGGGTTGCCACCCAGCCATTTCCGAGCAGGCTGGAGAGCTCTGCCATCCCCTGGCTGCCTGTGAGACAGCTGAATTTGCCAGTGCAGGGAGAGGTAGCTGTGGCACCCCCACCTGCCAGCAGCAGTGATGGTGGCCAGGCTGTCACACCCACCACCGCTGCTCCACCGCTCTGGACCCACCAGCCAGCCTGGACATCTACCTTCAGCCACAGCCAGAGCCTGCCCGCAACAGTCCCTGTGCTTCTGCCTCTTGTTCAAAGTCACTGAGCCTGAAGAAGCACAAGCAGCCCATCCACAATGTCAAGCAATGCTGAGCCAGTGATGTGGATCAGGCCAGCATCTCCTCCACCTCACCTGGCACTGCTGTATTTCAGCTGCTTATTTGTTTCCTTTAATTCAGTATTGCTTCACCTTAATTGCTCTTTTTCCTAACTCAAGTGCAAGCATCTCTCCCTGTAGTCATTATTCCCGCTCCCAGCGCCCCAGAGTCAGAGGATGGAACAGGAGATCCCCTTCCTGCAGCTTTCTTGAAGTGCCTCCAGTCCTGCAGCAAGACTGCAAAACCCACATGTATCCCTCTGCACCCAGAAATGGGGAGCTAGCTCAGGCACATCAGGAGATGGCTGTCACTAAAGGGAGCTGTTGTTGTGGGTTGTTATGAGTCATCTTGAATATGCCACTTTATAGATATCTTATTTTTGCTCTTCATCTTGTGGTCAATGGTGATTTTAAGGCCAAAACTTACTTGCTCAGATCTATAAACACTTCATTAAAAGTGCCATGATGCCAAAAAGGAGATAATTTAATTTTTCTACCAAATAGCCTTCCTTCTGCAGGGTCTGGACGGATCTGGAAAGCTGCTCCTGGACTCCTGCCAGCTGGAGGGAGTCCTTTCAGGTTTGCAATGACACAGAAGCCCATGTGGGGTCCCTGATTTCTGCTGCTGCCCAAAAGCATCAGAGAGAAGAGAGGTTCCGTATAGCCCTTTCTAGCCAAGCAATTGTGGCAGGATTGCTTTTTAATAACCATGTAGCAAAATCACCTTCCCTGGCTTGTATTGCCTACAGCTAGTCTCCAAAACACTTTTTGGAACAAAACACAAAAAAAGATTCACATTCACTCTGCTATGTAAAGCTAATATAAAACATTTCTAACTCATTACATTGGATGACTTTTGTCTTACTTTTCTGCTTTAAGTACAGTGACAAAAAAAGATTATGTTCCTTTTTCGTTGCACATGGAGTGGAGCAGAGCTACCACAAGATTATCTGAATTCCTGCACACAGATCATCATCTGAACCATGTGCTTGTTCCCAGTCTCTCACTGTCAGACATAACCAATGCCTAACATAAACAATAATTTGAAGATGCTGAGGTGTCAAAAAGGATCTGAATCATTCTGACAAACCTTTTTTCATTCAGCTATTGACCCATAGCTCTGTTTGAATTTGGGAAGCCTGAGGTCAGAATGAGAAACACTCTTTTTCTTGTAAGCCAAACATATTTGACTGAGAAAAAGTAAGCTAATAAAGATGGAGAGGTAATTTTTAATGTCAGTTTTTAGAGCACAGTAATTTGTCTAATCTTATTGCCTTGGAATATGATTACACATAATACATTCACATTACACAGGAGGGAATACATTTGGGAGAGAAATGATATGTTTCCCCTCCATGCCCAACATATGGAAACATGTATAAAATATGAAGGTCTAAACTTTACCAGTGCTCACAATGTCTTGTCTGTGGAGAAATAACAGAATTGTTCAGAAATTTCTGATAGTAAATGTACTAATTTGAATCTGGGTGAGTATAGTTTATCAAATTTAATAATTTTGGGTTATGGAAAACACTGGTATACAGCAAATCTCTCCGTCCGTACACTAATTAGTGCAAAATTCTTGGCCACTTTTCCGTAACCCTCTGATAGTTGCTGGTAGCAAGCAGAGATTTACTGGAGGAATTAAAGAAGCTTCATTCCTCCCACCACCAGCAGCTGTTTGGCCCTGCAGTCTTCCTGTGCAGGGCAGATCTGCATCAATCCATGGTATGCACGACTCATAGGAAAGTAATAAAAACCTGGGGCTAGAAAAGAAAGACCTCAGGAGGCAACCAGCTGATAGTGCAAGAGCTAGAGCAGCTCATGTCAGATAGAAGCATAAGCAGCTGTAAGGCACGTACAGAGGAAGCAGCTGAGCAAGTCTCCTTGGGCTCTGTGAGTCCTGGGACTTCTGCCTGCACAGCAATCTCCATGCGCCGTCCGGAGTGCTGTGTAATGCCCGTGACCAGAGCTCTTTCCAAACGGAATTATGCAGGTGATGTATAAAAGCCCAATGTGAGAAATGCCCACCTCTAGACTTATCATGATGTCAACCACAAGCAGATCGAGGTGTTCAAGAAACCTGGGGACTCTGCAGTTTCGCCAGGGACCAGTTTTATCATTACTATTTCACAACAGATAAGGTCCAGAACCAAAATACAGAAGTCCTTTTTCACTCTGAATAATTCACAAATCTGAACTAATCCATTCTGCAATAAAGTCCATACCTTGGTTCCAAATTGTAGGTATCATATGTGCATTTCTGTTTCATTAAGGCAAAGTGTATTTGGGTAGCTGTCATGTAGTGCCTGGAATGTGATGAAAACAAGAGGTCCTGGCTGCCTGCTGCTGAGGAACTCCCTAGGCACTTTTCACAGGAGCAGCGGTGTTAACCCTGATATCCTGGTCAAATTCCAACATGGCTAATTATATCCCACTTACCTAAAGCTCTGCCATACTTTCTCTGCTTGCTGCAAGGAATTGCTGCATGCAGCAGGCTCTCTTCTGGTCCTCTTGAGGATTACTGCCTTTCACATCAGAGGCAGTGGTATTTACAGAGTAGCTGCAGTTAGTTATCAGTTTGTAAAATTTCCTGACCAGCACAGGACTGTTAAATTAAAACTGCAGTTATTACTACGTAGAGTCTGAGGCAAAAGAGGCCAAAAGTGCCTGCAAAAGAAAGAGCAAATAAACCACAAAGTTGCGAATGAAGTTATGGGCAGTCACTTCTGCACTATGGCAAAGACCACAGTAGCAGTGTCCATCATGATCCATTTTCTGGCCACTTGCCTGAAGGAAATTAGAGAAGGATAAATGTGGGTGGAGACAGAGCACTGAACAAAAGTGTGGAGGAAGAGCAGCACAGGTGAATACCCCTTGCAGATAATACCAAGAAGCCCAAGGGAGAGAGGGAGAGGACTATGCATTCTGAGTTCAAAAGAGAGGACAACTTTCACCGGAAATCTGCTAACATTTCTTGTGAAAATACAGTAATTCAAGCTGTTATAGTAAGTGAATCTGTCTGAGGCTTGCAGGCCTACGTCTTTCATATACTTATTAAATGATGTTAAGAGATTTTTGTAGCTGTCTAAAGGTACAGTGAGATTGAACAGTGGAAAAAACCCCACACATTTAAAATTTTGACTGTGCAATAAAATACCAAGGTTAATTTTAAAGTTGCAATATCACATCTTAGTGTTTATTTGGAAAGAGAGTGCAGGTGTGGTGTATAATACTACTGGAAATGGCTGCATGATAATCCCAGTCAGTCTTTTTGCATCATGCTTAGAAATCAGTATTTTCTGAAGGAAAGCAAATTATGTAAATGCATCTCTACCACTTTCTCTACCGGAACCGTATCTATCGCATTATCTTTTGAGTATCAGCAGCCACCAAAATACCATTGAAATTAATAGATATGACAAGTTCACCAAGAGGGGTCCAGAGCAAACTGAAGAGTGGATCTCCATACTCTGGAAGTCATTCTTACTGTTCTCTTTCTCTCTTTTCATGAAAATCCAAGTTGTTCATATGTCTGACAAGTATCCTGCTGTTTAGAGAGTTCACAGAGCAACATCCTTACAGCTCATCTTATGTGGTAGAATCCTACTTTCAGGCTTCTCTTCTCTCTGACACACGTATATATAGACACTTACACATTTATAGATGTACACACACACTGATTAGATCACTGGCAGCATGGTCGTTCAGTTATTCAGCAGGATGATTTGAACTTGCCTCTATTTTTTAGCTGAGGACATGGCGTAGGATGTGCTTTTGATAAATTAAATGTGTGGGTGTGCACTCAAGTGTATGCACATGAAGAGCTATTCTCGTTCCTGTTTTTAGAAGACAGGTGCTTCTGTCACAGCTAGAAAGCTTCACAAACGAGAATAAGGGCACAGAATCTTAAATGCCACTTCCTGTCTCCTGTGTCTCCACAAACAGGATGAGGACATTTCAATGGAGTAGCACAAAGTGAACCAGATGAGTTAGTAGATGTTACCAGGATGTACTGTACTTTTCATAAGATAAATAAGGCCTATCATATTCAGAAGGATCAACAAACCCCACATATTCTTTAGAGCATAATAAGATAGAGTGTTAGAGAGTTCCAAACTGTGATGTTATTTCATGTTCTCTCCCATGTCATTAGCTTTCCTTATTCTGTTTAATGTAAATAAATATTAATTATGTGAATATGGAATAAAATACCCTTTTACACAACTTTTTTTCATTGCCAACCTAGGAGCTTCGAGAAAAAAATAACATAAAAGGTAGATTCTGAACTGCTGCAATCTAGGACTTCGCATTTCAGACTTTTAACCCATTTTTATTAAGTTCCAGAATTTTACTGAATCACTCAGAGTTCCCATAAAAAGCAACAACAACAACAACAAAACAGTCCTTTTACTTACAAGGAGTCTTGGACTTCTCATCCTAGAACTCTAAGAAAACAGGGAAAATGGGACTTCATTGAAGATGACTATATTATTTCTTTTTTATTGCAAATGTGTTTATACATCACATAAATGAATCCCAGAGTTTCTCTGAGAAAAGATGGCAATCCCCCAAGTTAACAAGTGCAGATGCCATCTTCAGTTTCTTAGATACATGGAGCACACAAATTTAGGGTCAAAACTACGGTTTTGTTTTATCCCACCAGAGCCAGCTTACAGTTTCTCAACTCTGTTGGTAAAATCAAATTGTCCTAGAGAAAAATTCTGTTTAGAACATAGTGGGTTTTGTAACATAAAACCACTTTGCTGAGTGCAAGCCTGAAGGGGCTGGCTCTCCCAGCCCTGTGTATCTTTTCTTGACCTTGAAATCCTGCCCTTTCCCCAGAAGTGCAGAGTTAGCTGGACAAGCTCACAGCTAACCTCCTTCTCCATATTCACAGCCAAATAGGTGATTTGTTGCTTCTTGTTACAGGCTGATGCCTTCAGCATGGCTATTTTTTGTTCATGATTTGGTGTTGTGTTGACTCTGCTACCTTGTTTTTAGGGGTGACAAGACGTCATAAACCCAAAAAACATGCATAACAGATGGATATAGAAAAAGCGTTCCAGATAGGAGTTTCTTCCTAGATCAGTTTCTTCCTTAGCCCTGTAGTGTGTCCTGCATGACCTGAACCACCCAGTGATGCCTGGAGCACCAATAAACCACTGAGCCTAGGAAGGACTGCAGGCCAAAACAGTTCATGGGCTTATACATGACCGTTCTTCTAGCTATTTTTAATTCTGATCTGCCATAATTGTGTTATTATCCTTATACATTTCTAATCCTTTTTGAGTCCTGCTATGCTCTTGATCATTCCTGATCTCACCTGGAAAATTGGTAATTGTCACAGTTTGACTTACTAGCAAGGCATTTATCTAGGCTTTTCCAGTTATCACCAGATATTTCCCTTGTGTAATGGAAAACATGAATGTGTCTGATATTAGAGCTGGCTCACATGAAAACTGTAATAAATGTTATTAGTGGCAAAGTCAAGATGCCTAGAAATCAGACAGTAGGATATATTGCAGAGAATTTAAAATAAGTGATTATGAAGAAACCTTCCACATCCCGAAATCTGGATCAGAGATGTGCATGCCATTTTAAGCAAGAATTTCCACTGTGCATTAAAATTCTTCCAGTCTGAAACAAAATATTTCCAGGCTTTTATATAAGCTGAAAATGAGAATGGAACTGCAGAAGTGTAAAGCAGACATCTAAATAGCATTAAAATAGTGACACATGGAAGACAGGTTAGCTTTTAGTTCATGAGTTACTTCAGTAATCAGAAATGTATTATCTCAACACACTGCTTAAAAATTTATGCATGTGACATAATGTTACAACAAACTTTAAGAGGTCAATTTTGAAGATGAAAAGATGGAAAGTTTGGACTTTAAAACTATTTCCTTGCAATAAGCTCTGTTGGTCTCTGGAGTCTTGTCCCAAGTGGAACTGGTGAGATACATCCTGGACAGGATGGTCAGAGGAAAACTGCTCAAAACACTTGAAAATATATCCCATTTATGTCTTTTTTATAGAGAATGAGGAACAGTCTACCTCCCATCATAATGGTCACATTTACTGTTCCTAGTTGGCAAAATGTTCCTTCTTGAAGCAATACCATTTAGTTTCTCTGTTTAGCTCAGGAAGACAAGGTGAACTTTATACTGGTGTTCATGCATTGCTTCCTTGCATTTAAGGCATCATCTTCATCCTGCACTGGAATATGATGTGTCTTCTTTTCCATAGAGTCAATGTTTGATGTGCAAAATAGTTTAATGCAGTACATAACATCTATTACGTCACATGGATTACCCTGCCAGCACTTTAACAAGATTCTCTGTTCTGTATGCAGCTCCAAGACAGAACTTTCACCAAGTTGCATTATTTTAAGATGCAGAACATTGCTTCAGCTCTTCACAAGAAGCTGTCAGCAAAGTTAGCAAATTCCCCAAAAACTCGAATTGGATGTAGGATCTTGGACCGGCTCCTTATTATTTGCAGTGTTTTGCTGATTGTGATTTACAGGGAGGCTTGCTGCAAAGTTCTGATCTGGATTTCTCCAAAGTGCTTGGTTCAGCTCTGTGTTGGAGCATGCTGTAGTCAGCAGTTGTTCCTATCAACATCTGTAACACATTTGGCATTACTTGAAAATATTACTCACGACTGTTAAACTAATAAAAGCCCTTGTTTCATATTTTAACTATAAGGTGATCGTGTATGCTGAGCACTCATCATTGATTTAGATATTATCTCTCTGCTAGTAATGTTTTTGCTGTTCTTGCTCCAAAGCCTGAATTTTTGATCTGGGCGCAATTCTCAGCTGAGAAAATTAGTCTAACTGAAGAGTTGTGCCAGAACTTGGAGGACTTGTATTTGATTTACTTCCAGGTCCTCTGTACCAACTTGTACCAATTCTTGAGCCTCTCAGATAAACACTGGGGTAGATGTCCAGTGTGTCATAATTAGCAGAGCTTTCCTATGCAAAAAAAGGCTTCTCAATTGACTGAGAGTTTATGATAATAAAGATGAGGACTTTGTATAAATATTTTATAAAAATTATGAAAATATTAGCAAGTGTCAGGAAATAAGGACTTCCCAAAACAAATTGGTTTCATATGAAAGACAGTCCTATTGGAAGAAATGCACTAAATTGTGACATGCTTTCCCCTGCATACATTTCCTCTTGCTTATGAGAAGAGATTGAGGGAGCTGGGCCTCCTTAGCCTGGAGAAGAGATGACTGAGAGGGGACCTCATCAAAGTCTATCAGGATCTGAAGGGAGGCTGTCCAGAGGATGGAGCCAGGCTCTGCTCCGTGGTGCTGAGCAATAGGACAGGAGGCAATGGGCAGAAAGTGATGCACAGGAAGTTCCACCTGAACATGAGGAAGAGCTTCTTTACTGCGTGGGTGACCAAGCACTGGAACAGATTGCCCAGAGAGGGTGTGGAGTCTCCATCACTGGAGATATTCAAAAGCCTTCTGGACACAATCCTGAGTAACATGCTCTATGGGACCCTGGTTGAGCAGGCAGGTTAGGCTAGATGATGTCCAGTGGTCCCTTCCAACCTTAATCTTTTTGTGATTCTATCATATATGGATGAAACTTTGTCAAAATGCAATACTGGCTGAGCAAAGTCCTGATCTCCATGTGGTACAATGTGCTTCATGTGGCATAAGGACTCCAGCCCATACCCTTGGAATTAAGATATTTTTCAAAAGGTAATTTGATATAATCATAAAAGATGCTTTTCAAATATGTGTCAAATATATACTGCTATCTGGGTCAGAAAAGCTTCAGTAATTGTCTGTGCACCAGCTTTCACTGTGGACAAAACACTTCAGAAAGGCTTCAGTGATTGTCCCTGTGTGTGCCATCTTTACTGAATAAACTAAGCCAAAGTTTTCTGTGGCATGAAATAGAGAGATATATTATGTTTTAGCAACTTGTTAGTCTGAAAAAACTCAGCCACATATCTGAGCCCTGAGGTTGGGCATCTCCTGAGCCAAACACTACGTAAGCTATCTAGTAACAAGGACACCTCGATTGCTTCAGCCTTAAAAGTCCACCTTTTCAGTCATATGTGACAGCCATTTTTGCCTGGAATTGCTGTGCTTGGCTCCCCTATTGCAGTATTGTCCCTTTGGCAGTTCCCAGTGGGTAAAGCCAGAACAACAACAAAAATATGTGTGAAGTCTTCTAAGAATTGATTTCCTTTGCCCTATTTCTACTCCAGCAGAAGTCAGCAGGAATTGCACCAAGGAACCAGAGCTAATCTGGTGCTGAGTGTTGTTGAAAATTCACTCCCTATGGCCATTAGCAATAGTGCATGACTGCTGGAAGCTTCAGCTTTACCCCTATACAGATATGAAGTCTTCACTTATAGAATAATTTTCTAAACCAGGTCCAATGTCATACGTACAAAATTAATAATTGCATTTTTGTCTAATATTAAGTCATACTATCTGCAATTTTCTCATAGCTGGTTTAGGCCTAAATGAAATTTGCTGTTTGTTGTGGAGATCATCTTTCAATTCTGCTTTGGCAGAGCTTCAGCTTACTCATTTATCTGCCAAATGCCACCGCATTAAGTCCATCCTTCCATCTAAAAGAGGAAGTTCCTTCAAATTTTCATTTGTTGGTCTTCATAAAATAACATCTACAGTTGTCTTAGATAATAATCATAAAGGATACATCCGAGATAGCAGGCATATTAATAGCATCAACTTCAGCAATCTCTTTTGCTGTTGTTGTATGCTGAACAGACATCAGTGGCTCAGGAAAGATTATAGACACAACTTTCCTGCTGGAGACTTTTGCCTGTCATTAGTAGACACTCTCTCAGGATACACTGGGTTTGTCTGGGGCTCTTTATTCCATCTGACCTTTACTGATTATTCCCATTCATCCAGGAACATGTACAAGCAGAAATCCCAGCTGGTTTCCACCCACTCCTCTTCTGCACATCAAGGAGAAAAGGCACAAGTGGGGTAGACGCGGTGAGCGAGCAACGCTTCCCTGCCTTCCTGCTCACGGGGGAGCAGGATGGGGATGGGCACCAGTCGGCACATGTTAATTATGACAGTGGTTTGAACATCAAAGGATCGAGATACAAGAAGCAAAGATGTGAGCAGAGGGGAAAGGAGAAAGAGGAAAGAATAGGTGTGATGTAACAAGAAGAGGTGTTTGCTAGATCTAAGGGCTTATATTCCAGGAGGTAATTATAGAAGTATAAACAATAAATCAGTCTTTATCTGGCAGACCTTTAACCATAAGAAAAAAAGAAGATACATCAATGGGATTATAGGATCTAGCTCTGTAGGGTATAGAGTATAACTGCAATAGTTTTGGGCCCTAAGTTTCTCTTTGAACAGCTTTATAGCAAGACATGCATCAAAACTATTACTGAGAATGTGCTGTGGGTTTCTTGCATCTTCCACTGAAGGGGAAAGCTGTTACTGATTACTGGCTACATTGGTTGTATTTCAAGGCTGGGCTCATGTGGCACTTCTCTTTTTAGCTCTAAAGCCAACTAACTTTTCTTTCCCTCCAGGAAAGACTTCCAAGAGTCCATTCCTATGACTGGTTTCTGCAGAGATCACTGAAGAAGGGGAGGAAGGCTCTTCTTCTCCCCTTTTCCCTGTCCCAATCCCTTTTCCTCCACTTCTGCAGCAGCAGAACAAAAGCCAGGCTCCCTCTCCCCTTTGTGCTTACAGTGATCTTTGTGCCACCATTGTCTGATTAACAAAATTATTTGTAAAGACCTTGTTTTACATTTGATCTTGCAAAAAAAGGGTAGTTTTAAACAAAGCCAGATATTTTAAAGATCACCACATGGTTTTAATTGTATTTTCTGCTTTGTGTCATAACTTGAATGAACAAGATATGAACAGTATTCCTATTGTCACCACATTTCACTGTGTTATCGCATTTGTTAATATTTCCTAGTTAAAAAAATATTGGCAACTCCCGTGAAGCTGACGTTGTAACCATGTATCTTCTGCTAGCTCCATTGTTAGAGCCTGTTCCAAAGCCTACTGAAGCTGCTAAAAAATCGCTTTCTGACTTCAGACCGTGCTGGATCTGAAGCACAAAAAGGGAAATGGTATGCTCCGAAGGTTTCCCACCTTTCAGATCCCATTCCTCTGCTGCTTCCAGCTATGCAAAATCTCTCACCACAGTACAGAGCACAGTGTGGTTTGGATGCTGTACACACATATGTGAACATGATGGGTTTATGGGTGCATTTTTGCTGACAAACTGAAATTATGGGAGGAAGAGAGGGGAAGTACTTTGTTTGAGATTTGGAGTTAAATTTTTTAATTGACCTTGTAAATAGAGTGGTTGAGAAATGAAACACAAATAAAGATGTTTTCATTTCTCTGCAGCTGAAAAATATATATCATGAAAATCGAGGGGAGAAGGTGGGGAAAGGATGAAATCACAGATATTTCAGTCTTCCTTTCTCCCCATTAGGGCTACGCTCTTTCACTTACAGAATGGGGTGAAGGCCAAGCTAGTGCACAGATTGCTCTTCCACTTCATAACCATGCAGCTGCATCCTGCCCTCAGAGTCAATTTTGTTTATGGCCTTTCCAGAAGGTGGCCTACCCTGGGTGACAATTACAGTTGGTTAATTTTGGCACGATGTGATTAAAAGCAGGCTGATATAAATCACTGAACAGTGTAGCTTATGAAAATGTAAGTTGAGGTAGCATCCTAACCACAGCACTATCGTGAGAGAAGCTGAGAGCCAGATGTTGGGCTAATGATGGAACCAATCTAATAATGGACTTTGCATATCCTCTGGAGCTTGAAAGCCTTGCCTAATGTCTTTTGTCAGCTAGATATCTCCATGTTGCAATACATATTGAACATTTTAGAGGTTCACACATTGGTTTAGTGGGTTGTCTCGGCTTATAGCTAAACAGCCTAGGAGGAAGTCTGGGAGCAAGATCTTCTGGAGCCCTGGCAGTGAGCCCCCAATAGGTGATATATTGGGTGGAATATTCTGAGTACCTTAGGTATCCAGGTGTCTTAGACACTCTGAATCTCACTCTGTTTGAGTAGATGACATCATTTATGAGCATAAACAAGTGAGAAGCATCTCTGCCATTAGGGCAGATGGATGTATATATGAGAACCTACTGTAAGTAAGCCTGTAATCAGACTCTTTCGGTGTCTCCTTGCATTTTTCAGAGGAAATATACCATGTCCACTGAAAATAGGAACTGTAAGATAAAGTCTTTATCTTTTTCATCAACTGAGATGTGATAGGACACTTTTAAGTTAAATGAGCGTGCCCTGATTACAAGCTCACTTTAGGTTCTGCATGGCTTAAAGTGTGAAGCTGTCCTGGCCAGTGTGACCTTGGAGATAACCTCTGACGAATGATGAGCACGGTGGCTCCTGAGACAACCTCCTGCCTGCCACCTACATTCAACATGCTGGCATCTCCTCTGAGATGTCCCACCTGACACTGGAGTGACAAAAGAGGCCGTTAGGGAGGAATGACACTCTGGTCCACGGTGTCAGAGTGCGTTACAGAGCTGCCCATATGATAACGCTGTACATTGTGATACAAAATTAGTCATTGGTTTTTGCGGTAAGAAAAATGACAGAACTAAGAAAATTACAGAAAAGTCATTAAATTACCTGCTGATTTGATTGAATAAGAGAATCTTGTGAAGGTTCTACTTCTATTAAATGGACAGCATAAAAGCACAAAGCTCAAAGAGAACCTATGCCCAGAAAGGAAGTCTTTTTTCTTGGGACAAACCCTACAGCTCTGTCAGAGTTACTTTGCACCTTGTATGTGCAAACCAACTTTTGTAAATTTTTAAGAAGAAAAGAGAGGGAACTATTTCCGTACATTGCTTGTGACTTAGGCCAGAACAGTCACAAAGAAACTGGCAGTGTTCTGTTCAGAGAGAATTTGATCATGGGTAACATTTTTATTTATTTATGCATTAATCTGCAAAGTCACACATTCAGAAATGACAGCTCAAATGTGAAGAAATCCATTAATGGAGAGAGGAAAAGAAGAAGGGAAGAAAAGAGAAAGAGAAAGAGAAAGAGAAAGATTAGGGCAGCAGGAGCTGAAGGGAACAAATTCCTTGGTTAGTTACTCTGCAAAAGGGAGTGACTGAATGCCTCTACCTGAAGATTCAAATTTTCTCTACCTGAAGATTCAATCTTTTTACTCTATGACATGTCTTTTCATGTCAGTAGAGTAAAATTTTCCTGAATCCCTTTTTCTTTTTCTACTAGAAAGTGTGTGAGAATTTGTGCTAGCTTCATTACATTGTTTTTACTGCATAAAAGGTGGCAAAGCTTGTGGAAAAAAGAAAAAGTCAAGAAATTGAAAATAGAACAACTTAGGGGTTTTTACCTTAAAATAAAGGTAAAATACCTTCATTTTGCAAAGTATGGGGTTTTCTCATTTGTAAAAAAGCTTCAAAAAGATGACAGGAAAATAATTTTTCCCAGCTAACCAAAAAACCAGAATCTCTGCATAGCTTTCTCAGTCAGATCATGTTCTGCTTTAATGATGAATTTGTTTAAGTAAGGAATTATGCTAGGAACTGCTTCTGTTCAGTGGATGACTCCAAGCAGAACCTCACTTTTTCTTCAGACCAGCCTTCACTTGCATTGGACTACACATGTGTACCAGTTAAAGCCCAACACACACACTTCAAGAGTCAAGGCTTTATGAAGTCTGGATTATTTCTTTCTTTGATGAATAGCTTATAGTGCCAAGATTTGCCAGATCCTGTCCATGTGAAGCAAAGGTTTAGAATTAACAGTGTACTTCATAGAATCATAGAATCACAGAATATGGTGAGTTGGAAGGGTTCCACAAGGATCATTGTGTCCAGCTCCCAGCCCTGCACAGGACACCCCAAGAATCACACCATGTGCCCCAGAGTATTGTCCAAACACTTCTTGATCTCTCTCAGGCTTGGTGCTGTGACCACTTCCCTGGGCAGTCTGTTCCAGTGCCCAGTCACCTTCTGGGTGAAGAATTTTTTCCTAATATGCAAACTAAACCTCCCCTGACACGCTTCAGGCTATTCCCCCAGGTCCTGTCACTGGTCACCACAGAGAAGAGATTGGTGCCTGCTCTGCCTTTTCCCCTCACGAGGAATCGTAGACTGCAGTGAGTACCTGTGCTTCTGATCCCTCTACAAATCATCCTAGGGCCCTGAAGTCTCTTTTCCCAGGGCCCTTGGACTTCTATTTTGTTACTTCCAGTTTGAACAACCAATAGCAGGTAGTAATCAGAGGGTCTTACTAGACTGGAGAGTTTTCCAGCAATGTCCATTATCCGTGCCCCTGTGAGACAGCAGACTTCCCTGTGAGTTGGGTCTGGTCTGCATATCAGGCCCTCTGTTGCCCTTAGAAGGGAGTCTCCTATCACAATTACCCTCTTTTTCCTGCTAACAGAGGAGGTTCTGATGCAGGGTACAAGTGGTGTTGTTTTTGGAGGCACCACTATCCCAGAAAGACCTTTGCCCACTCCATCAGTTATCTGACCCTGTAGTTCCAGAGCCTCATACCTGTTGCAGAAGGTGCCAGTCTTACTTGTCAAATTCTGAGAAGGAGGAGGAACCTTCCTCCTGGTACAAGCAGTGACCTAGTTCCAGCCTTCATCTTTAACACACCCTTGACTAACAGTCTCTTGACTAATTACCCTGCAGGGTTCCATCGAGTCCGTCAGCTTCCCCACTACAATGGAGGTGTGAGACTCCTGGGAGTCTTGAGACTGTAGCACCTCTGAAAATAATTGGTTTATCTCTTGTTCATTTGCTCGAGTAGTATGTAGTCTGTTCACTTCTTCCTGTAGCTCCTTCACCTGGCAACTCAGCTCCTTGGCCACGGCACATCTTCTGCAAAAGAACTGTTTGTCAGCCCCAGCCTTCTGAAGAGACATCAGGCACTCCTGGCTGATGAGGTCTTCTGGTGCAAGACAGTCTTCTACATTCCAATATCTCTAGGCTATATCCATCACCTTCACAAACACAAGGAAGTTACCATCCTAAAATTGTCATTAAAAGAACCAAATAGATAGTATCCAGTTATTAGGATATTGTGACAACCTTGTTCAAGCAAAGCAAGAAATTTCACACTATTTCAGTATCTGTACCCTAGGCTAAGGCATGGAAAAATAGAGTGGGAAAGGCTACAACTAGATGATTAACTGTTCTCAGTTTGAGACTATTTAAGCAGTAATTTCATGTATAATACTGTTGTGTTTGTCTTCATTCTACAGTCATGAAAGGACTGCAAATTCCCTGAAATTCAGCAGCATGGCTTGCAGCGATGTTGGACATTTCCAACAGTGCCAACCACGTGTTGTGTGTCTGTTCATTACAAGCACTTGCAGAACAGTAAAATAGTTGTTAGATGATGCCAGTAGGTTTTGCTTCTTAAAGGCTTGCCAGTGCTATGCAAAGTTATTCCAATTGTCTGAGTGTTGTCACTTTGGAAAAAGTATGCATCTGCAATCCCCAATATGTGATAATGATTTTGGAAAAGCAGCGATCACTGCAACCAAAACACTCGCATCTGTTAAAAGCACAGCTTGCTCTTTCACTTGTGTCAAAGCTGTTGGCACAGAATTCAAAGCACTGGATTGGCAACTCTATCAGGAAGCAAGTGCCACATAAAGCTGTAATAGCTGCCTTCATTAGCTTTTGTTATCTGAAAAATTCCAAGTGCTTGGATAACATAACGTGCCACATATCTATAGAAGCTGTTGGGCAGCAGTTTGACAACCATATGCTTACATCTATAATGTGTGCTTACCCTCATCTTTAACTAAATGTTTTCCTTAAGCAGCTGTGGCAACAGTAGTGAGCCTGAACAATTCCCACACAACTAAAACGCAGCTGAAGGCACTGGGTTCTCTGACAAGGGGACGGAGGCCGCAACGCCACAAGTACTCTGCAGAGATTCCTGCCCTAACACTAATAGACTGTGCTGTGGAGTCATGCACAGTTGCTGGTGCAGTTGGAGAAGGATATTGCCAGGTTGGCTCAGCGTGGTACTGAAGCAGGAATCTTGCTTCTGGTGCTGATGCTAACTCATGTGGGTCACAAGGACTATCTCTGCACTGCCCTTGGGTGTGAGCTGGCTTGTATTTCTCTGCGCCTGTGGCATGGATCTTCCCCAAATTCTTCTAAAATCTCCCTTTTTGCCTCCTCAGACACCAAACAGAGATAAACTGGGAGGTTATGGGAGCAGTTGGAAAGGGAATGCAAGCACGTGTGGTTAACTGTGGTAATGCAAGACATTAAAACCACTTTGGTTTTGAAATGACAAGCAAAAACTTGTCATACCAGAATGTAAGAGGTTTGTTTTATATCGTGCCTTACTGTACTCCATGAATAAAGAAGAAAATCCAGATATCGTATGTGACCAAACACTGCACGCATCACTTTCTCACAACTCCTATTCAAAGTCTGACTACTAGATGCTCTCCTGACAAAGACAAAATCTGTATTCCGACTTTTCTGCCTCAAAACACAAAGTCTTTCATAAAAATAGACCTCCCTTATCCAGTATCTGGGGCACAAAGAATATAAAGGGTCTTCCTATCCTTTCAGCCATGCTCCAAATAGCAAGGAGGGCACATGGTATCAGTAAGCATCCTGAGGATTTCCTTTTCAAAACTGAAACTGTTTTGTCCTCCCCATTGCTTTGGATTTGTTCATTCTTCCTAGAAAATTATTACTGCTTCATTTTTCACTTTTTACAGATAATGCTTGGCGTATCTAGAACTTTGGAGTTGAGGGAAAGATTGTTATACCCAATGTTGTCATCTTTCTGCTCTAATACTGTCTACAAGCTGCATATGGCCTTGTGATAGTATGGAAGAGTACTGTACCAACACACAGTATAGAAGTCACTGCCATTTATGTGATCTATGGCAACTATTCAGCTGCAGATGTCTGAAGGCTGCAAGACTGTGCCATCCCCACTTCACCCTCCCCACCTGAAATATTTCACAGCACATTTGGAATACAAATTTATGCTTTTGAAGCTTACCCTTTTACAAATGAAATAAATGAGAAGAATCTGTTCAGATAGTTTTTATTGCAGCAGCACTGCTTCATTATTAATCTCTCTTCAGGCATGGCAATTGTTCTCTTTTCAGATAAGACGATGGCCCTGCACATGGTGTGATAAGAAAGAGAATGGTGCACAACTCCAGCTGCCTTTCACAGCTTTCCATAGTGCCAACAGCTGGAGTGACTACTCCTGAGAATGAAGAAAAGTACTTTACTGCTGTTCCACTATTGCTTGAGAAGGGTCTGGCTTGACCACTGGGATCCATTTCAGAGCTGTAAACCTTGAGGAGAGGAAGGCAGATCTCTGCAGTTTGGAATAAAACATCCAAGTTCCTGAAAGAGTTTGGTGTAGACATGCCCCTTGTTTAGGCATGGCTACTTTAGACATTGTGATCTTCCATAGACAGCTTAGGGGATCCCTTTCTATAAAAGGAGATGACTCACATTCATCCTTCCTTGGACCCCAGTTTTTCCTTGGGTTTTCTATATGATTGCTATATGAACTATTTCAGTTTAGCTTAATTGCTTACATAGCAGATATAATTGTTTCTAACATACCATGCAAAAATAGAAAACTTGAAAAAGTATATTTTTTATATACTGGTTTGGAAAAAAACAACCAACCAACCAACCAACCAAACACACACACAAAAAAACCCTTGTAAATCTATCTAAAAGCAATTCACAGTAGTAATGCAATGTCATTGTTTTCCAACTATTTGGAGGTTAAATTGGGCTTTTGGCAATCTGATAACTTGAGCAAACAATTCTAAACTAGTCTTAGCCTCCCCCCTTCTTTAAATAAAGCTCAACTTGTAATATGGAATGTGAATTGTTTTGACTGTTAAACCATTCCAAGCTCAAAACCCACTCATCATAAACGTGTTGAAAGAAGACTATATTTCAACAGTGCGGCAGACTCTTTGAGTACAGTGGAGCAGCAGTCTTCAATCAACTAGGTTTTCCTTCCAGAAACAAAAAATGAAAGCCTAAGTGCCATACACATTTTTAAATGATTTATCTAAATTGAAAGAACTAACTTTTTTTGTGACTGATTATAGCTGCATATACGAATGGCTATGGATAACAGGTTTCTTTCGCTTTTCAAAATGATATATAACAATGTTCCATGCAGAGACCTTCTATTTACACATCTGTTCAGCACCTGCCCATAATTACTTAGTTCGTTTTTATTATTGGGCTTGTCACCATATTAATGTAGCTGTACATTCAAATTGATTGTAATTGCAAATTTCCTGAAAAAGCTCGGTTTCTGCAAGTATTTAATTAAACTGATATCCTAAATTAAAAATAATTAGGTAACTGTACTCCACTACAATAACACATGCATGTCTCCCTCTACATACAAAAAGGAGATTTCATATAATTCATACAATATGTGGATTAATATTGTATAATTAAAGGTCAGCCTTCCACTAGAAAAAGAGGGATAATTAACTTCACTATTTAGAAACCTGACATATTTCAATTAAGAAAGCAATTTGTCACAAACTTCATAAATCAAGTTATCAAGGAACACGTTAGCAAGGTTTTTAATAAATAGAGATGGTGAAAAGTAAGCATATTCCTTCTTGTGGCATAATTTTACTTGAGTAAATGGTTTATACAGAAAGCCTGCCATTTCTAGGTAATGAGGTCATATCCAGTATCTCTCAGTAACTACCAGTGTTTATTTCCCTCTCCTGGCTGTTTGGACATAGTCGGTACCCTGCACTGAGCAGTCCTCTCTGGTACACATAAAACCCCATGATGCTGCATTTGAAGACTCTTTGGTGTTAGGATAAATCGAGAGAGGACTTAGTCCCAGCCCAGGAACCTGAACAGCTCCATTCCCATCAGTGTGTTGCAGGAAGTTGGAGCACATGCTGACCTCACTTTCTCCAATGAGTCTGATCCTGGTGGCAACATCATAGACATCAGCAACCTGGAAACAGCTTCTACATCCCTGAGTGATTGCTGGAGCAGAACTGCGGTGGATTGGCAAAATGACACAATATTACACGTCAAGAATTCATTTCCCCTCATGGAAGAACAGAGACATTTTTAGAGGAAATTTTCATGCTTTTCTTTGAAAGTGTATCCAAAAATCCTACAGTACTCCACCTGAAGGACAGTCAGGTATTGTCAGTGTAAAGATTTCTGGAGCTATAGTCCAAAATATGCTCACCAGAAACCAAAAGCTGCCTTTGCTTTTTCCAGTTCTTCTGTGGGGCTGTGTGAAACCATGGAGGTTGGTAGAGCCTGGGAAGGAAGAGAAACGCAGGTGAACTGACTGAAAAATAGTCAGGCTTTGGTCAGATGCCTGCTGGACTGCTTTCAGTAGACTCATCAAATTCACAACTTCCCTACAGAACACTTAGTTTCCATGAGCGAGCCTTTTCTCTTGGAAGATATCCAAAATGTTTGCTCTAATGCTGCTCATGCTTATCTTGAAGCAAACTGCAGGATCTGTATTTCACAATGGCTGAGTTAATCCATTCAGAAACACTAATGCCAATGAATATATATCCACTGAACAGCAAAGCTATGATCTGGAATTTGAACCCTCATAATTCAAAGAAAATGTGAAACAGACTTTTGATTTGATCCACTGTGGCTGTAAGAACTGAGTATGAAATCTTGCTCCCAGTTCTGCTCCAAACCATTCAAAGTCCAGTGGTTCTTTCCAGAATTTGATTTGAACTCTTACTACAATTTTGTCAGTAATAAATGTGTTCAGGGTTTTTTTTGTGAGGTTAGGATACATAGCAAATAGGTAATCATGTTCCCTATTCAGTACACACCCTGAATCTCAGCTCTCATCTCAGTCACACTTTCTGGGAATGCTACTGATATCACAATCAGCAGAAAAACCAATTTAATTGGTAACTAAATTATCCCTGTTCCATCCAAAAAGAAATGGATGCAGAAATTTCTGTTTTCTGCCATTTCCTGCCTCAATTGCTTGAGTGCATCGATAGAAAAGTTTCATTGAAATTGAAGGACATCCATATATGACGACAGGTTCATGGCCGAAGTGTCCACACACATATCTAAAGCATTGCTGATGGGTTATTACAGTGAGGGAAGGGAGAAAAGGAAAAGTGAGAAGAGGGTTAGCTTTCCAGCTTGGAAGATCACCTTCTTGCCCTCCATCATGGGCACTCTTCATATGCAGCATCAAGTTCAAAAGGAGCAGAAACATCTCTTTACTTGTCTTTCAGTTGTCTGTCTTCTCTAACTGTGTTGTTTTCTTCACACAAGTATTAGTTGAACATTGTTTTGGGATCCTAATCCTAAACCAAGATCCTAAGGCTCCGAAAGTATACTGTGTCTCCAGCTTTCCTTACTTACCTTTCTGAACATACCCTTTTCTATTTCCCGTCAGGGTTCTTGTAGGGTAAATCTGGTCCTGTTGAGGGGGGGGAAAAAAAAAGAGAAAAAAAAAGAGAAAGAAAATGAAAATCTCATGTCATTTACTTTTCAATAAAACTATTTCCTGATAAATGTGATAAATGTTCTTGGTTCATTTTGTCACAAAATGACCATTAGAAAGTGATGTTTTCTTTCTGGGAGGTGCATCTTAAACACTGGTGTCCTGAAATGAAATCAGATGGGAATTGTCGCATGTTCAGGGATGATATTTGTTCTGGCATTCTCTGTTGTCCACATATTCACATTAGGCTAATTTTTTCCCATTTCTGCATTGCCATATACTTGGCAGGGACAGCAACATAAACAGTAGCATAGTTAATCAATCCAATCTTGCTGGAAAGAGACTGAAAGGAGTCCTTCGTTGTTGTGGAAACCTAGCAGTGACAGAAAACCCTGTGTTTCTCTTTGCCAACTCGAATTGGTTGGAAATTGAGCGAATTGTGAAGTAATAGCTATAAATATGCTTATGAATTACTGGCTTGATCTCCCAAAGCATTTTTGTTAACATCCAAAATTAAAAAGTGATAGAAGTTCAAGCTTACAATGAAGCATATGATTAAATGCATATTCTCTTTGGGAGGTATTAATAAAAGTCTATTTTTTAACTGTTATGCCTATTTCACTGCCAGGGGAGCTTATGCTCAAAACCAGGGGGACAGAGGGCTTTCTGTAAGGCAAGAGGTTTACTTCACCTTTATCTACAGTACAGATCATAGAGATATAAGATGGCTGCCTTCTGCAGATGGAAATAATGTATCTGCTTCTTATCTGCCATTCCAAGTTCATGCAATTGAGGACTATAGATCATCTCTCTTACAGCTTTTTCCTTCCACTCAATGCTGCCAGAAAAGTGTGATAACTCGTTGTGACCTATACTTCAGGCAGTTATCAGATCAACCAAACACAGATCAGGTGATTACAAATACTGGAAGGTAATGCAATGTCTTACAGAATGTATATCTCTATGTCTTGGGGAAGTAAATATTTGTGTGAGTAGAAGTTATCTTGGAGCACATGGTGACTTGTAACCATGGCTTGGTCTCTCTCTCTCATGAGCCCACAACATTTGGATCCTGTTCAAGGACTTTTGAGTAGTGGGGAATTGTGTAAGTTTGCATTTCTATACAAGAAACTTCTTATCTAAGGTCTGCCTAAGAGAAGGGAAAGTTCTCAGCATCTGAGACAAGGGCATACAGTACTTCTGTTGTATTAAAACCAACTTCACCCAAAGGAGCTGTCATTCTCATATAGCAGTCTGTACCAGGAAAAAGCTTTGTCCCACTGCCCATGTCAGCTCTGCAATCCCAACCACATTTTGTGTTCCTCTGAGCCTCTGCCCCAGACTTGTCTGGGGAGGGATGCTGCCAAGAGGCAGAGCTGAAACCTCTTTCCCTTCTCCCTGATCCAGGTGGTGGGAAAAAATAAGGTAGCAGACAAGGCTCTAGGTCTTTTCATCTCCTCTCTCTCTTCCTTGGCCAGGTGTTACAGAAAGAGAAGTGAGGGAGGGAAAGCCCTGGACCTCACCCCTAGTCAGCAAAGAGGAGGGAAGTACTCTGAGTAGGATTTCCATAGCAGAAAGCATGCTCTAGGGTAGCTGAGGGGTTGGGAAGGGGGTGTCCCACAAGAGTCAGGTAAGGGACAGGTACATAGCCAGGAGGAGTCCCCTCCCTGTAACACCCTCCACACACATATTCCTCATGGTTGCTCTGAAAAGCAATTTAAAAGGCTACTCCGGACAACCCAGAGACTGTTCTGTTCAGCCTTGTGAAAGTGGCATTTTTCCAGTTCACCATGGTTTCAGGCAGAAAAGGTATGCCTTGTCCCTTTAAAATGACAGTCAAATGTGGCCGTGATTTGAGCTGCAGCAAAGAGTATCTCCTTACAACACTTCATGCAGAAGAACACGTTGTTACTAATTAGAACAAATGCATAATTTTAAGGAGCCACTCTTATCCTGCATCCCTGATAGAAACTGTATCTCTTAAAAATGTGTCATGCATTTTCCATTTGGACAGGGCCGTTGGTTTGTCTAGCTGTGGTGAGAACACCGAATGCATGAAGGGCTCATCCATGTTAGTGAGCATGATCCTGCTTAATCCAAAACCAAGTCCATGGAGTACAGATACTACACTATCATCTTCACTCTTCCCAAACACTGTGATGAGCTGGAAGCCAGACTACAATGCTAGAAGAGCCACTTCAGAGATTCCTGACGCAGCCTCGCGGTGTCTCTGCAAGGACCGGTGCTGCGTCTTCCCCGAGCGTCCGCGTCTCGATCGGCGCTCCCGGAGCTGCCGTCGGCGTATTGGGCACACGGGGGGAGGCTTCTCTCAGCACGCATCCACCCACGAACAGTAGTGCTGTGGTAGCGCACACACACTCACACAGGCAGTCTTCAAATGCGTCGATCAGGAGTAAAGGAGTCGAGAGGGGTCTTTCCTGTGGGTTCTGAAGCGTTTAATAAGTAGAGGGTCCAGGGACAGAACAAACTTCAGAGATTCCAGGGAGGAAAGACTGGGCGGATAGCTCTTACATAAGGTTTTATACGGGGGTAGAAGGGGGCAGAGAGAGCACCAGAGTTCAATGGGCTAAGGGTCCAGGGGCAGAGATAAGGTGGCGTGACTTGGGGAGAACCAACTGGGGAAGGAGAGGGGAGGAGAAAGGGAGCCAGAGCCAATGGGGTACAAAACAGGGGAGAGCTTTCCAGATCTGGGGTAAGGGCTTACAATTGATGGACAAGAGAATTAATGTAATGGGGTGTACACTAACTGAGGGAGAAACCAAACAGCTACTTAGGGGGAGAATCATAAGGCAGGATTACTAACTTCCTCGAAGGGGGAGAAAGCCTTAGACAGAGGCTGCATCCCACCAATGTCCTTTGGGGGCCAGCTGCTCCTTGGGGCAGCTGTGGCATTATTTACCGCCGCAACAGATTCCCAGTCCAGCAGGTTTGCTCATGCTCCCAGAAGCCCTCTCTGACTTACGAAGATGTACTCCTTGGTTTGGAGGGCACTGCTCCCTCCATCAGCTGTTTCCAGGTGCCAGTGACACTGATTTAGTGCCCCTTTGTGTCATTCTCCCATCACTGAGAATCTGACATCACCAATATTTCTTAAATGGCACAATGCAACTTAAGAGACAAAGCAAAATTGGAGTGTCTGTGTTGCTGTTTGATAAATAGCTGTCTTATTAATATAAGAACTTGTCAACACACTACAGATTCCATTAGTGTTTGAATTTGGGGCAGAGGAGCAGGGGAGTGATATATGTTGGATTGAAAATATAAACCCCTAGACATGAAGAGTGGGAGGCCGTGGGACTATGTATCTCTGTGATATCTTGGTCAGCCTTGGCAAGAAACCTCTCCCATTTTTGTACTTTTACTGTACTTGAAATCCAGTGAGAACCTAATCAAAATTAATGGAAAAATAAAATGTTGGGAGAAAGCAGGGCAAAGTAAAAATAGAAATGCTAACACAAGAAAATATTAGCTCTCCATGAAATCTCTTACAATGCATTTTTTTCAAGTTAACATATCAAAATATTGCTGTGGGACTTTCAGAAGTCTTCAGAGTGTAATACATTTAAAAGACTATGACAATATTATAAAATAATGAATTTTGTTTAACTTTTACCTCTCTGCAGTGCTGGAATCAGTAGCCAATACATGATCAGCTTTCCCCATGCATCTTTTTACCCTAACAGTCTCTGAAACAGGACCCTCCTGGCCAAGGTTCAGAGGATGTGACAGTGAAGTAGAGGTCGTAAGTGCTTTGGTACACTTTTAAGTCTCTTTCCACAGCTGTCCCACTTAGTGTGTTCATGCAGTTTAGTGCAGAATGGGCAGCAGGAGCTCAAATTATTTTTTCCATGAGGCTGTAGGATGTACCACACTCTGTGACAAGGGTGCTTAAAACCTGGTTGTGCAATATGGCTCTAGCTGTCTTTTAATTCCACCCTGAGTCATGACACTATGAAATAGTGTAAAAAAAAGAAGAAACAAGAAAAAAAGAAAAATGAAGGGTAAGCAGTTTTTTAAAAAATAACATTTTTAACTCTGCTATACCCATCATAAATACATCATTATGCAATGGAGTCACTATTGGACAAGGTAAATTTGAGTGCCTTAAACATGTTTTTCTATGGCTTAGCTTGCGACTTTTTTTCCCGATGTTTGTTTTGAAGATAGTTGCAACCCCTTGACACAATTGTACCCTTGAGCTATTGATACATAATTTTAAGTCACAGAAACAGAGTTGAGATCAGCAAATACTTAGTGAAATAGCATGTCAGAGAGGATTTTAAGCAAAAAGCTCGTAGCAAATTTGTTTCTTTATATAGGTCTAAAATCTTTACAAAAATACATGTTTCATTAATGAAATCTACGCAACCCATGGCCAAGTGAGCAATGAACTGTCACTAAATTACCCCTAGCAGATGGATGGAAAAAAAAGTCCTGCAATGTTATTGCAAGGGTGTGTCAAGGACGCCAAGTTGAAACAAAACTAATAGTTGCTATCCCAAGACACCTCATGAGCCCAGCTTAGTGACTGGTGGAATTCCTGTTTATTTGCTCTTGAGTCATCTCAGGTGCCTGGTGGCATCATGCACTCATATACTGTAGGTGCAACCCAGACCATGGGTGGCTGCCTTAGGCACAAAACTACCCTTGCTAGGCTCTGCTGCTTCCCAAATTCCACCACAGATGGATTTTTTCTCTTCATGACAGGCTGAGAACAAAATTGTGAAGAGTGCAGTAGAAGGCTTGTGCTTCCTGGCTCTAAGCTTCAGCTATCAGTTGCAATAAAGACAAAATGATCAAGTTTTACCTCATTAAATGAAGATTGACACTAGACCAAATTATTTGCTGGAAGCTTGTGAATTAATCCAACTAACCATGGTTTTGAAGCTAACTGCATTGCACCTGTAATTTACTTAGAAACTCTTCTGCATTTACATGAACCAATCTCTGAAAAGCTACAAGTTAATAGCTGTATTTATAAACTTTGATTCCAAGTGACAAATTGTTTCAATCTTTTAAATCACTGAGGCATAGACAAATAGTGGAATGGGTGATTTATTTATTTCTTAATCCAGAGAGATTTCAGAGATCATGCAAGATATTAATTACAGTTTTTGGAGATTAATCATGTGCAAATATAAAGACAAATAGACAGCTATGCTATGCCTGGTGCCAGCGAAAAAGCCTCTATGTCCCAACCAGTATGTCCCAGACCTAAAGTGAAGTGTGTCCTTACTTGTGAGAAAGCTCTGTGGTTGCCCTGAGCCAGACTGCCTGTCTCTGTCAGCCCGGGGCTCTGGCTCATGTTCTTCAGGAGGTGCAGGATCTGCTGCCATCAAACCAGGATGCAATTTGAACAGAAGAGGGATGCTTTTTGTCTGGAGATAAAATTCGCCTAGAGTACAAGGTTTGTTTACCACGCACGCCATCAGAGTATGTGTGCTTGGACCTTTGAGTGAGAAAGACTTTTAATCTGGAAACTGGCTTAAAGTAGCTAGACAATTTGAAAGACAGCTTAGAACTAAGTATCTATTCTCCATTTTTTATTATTGTTAGCCTGGTGCAATGCAATTTTGTGAAGCTGATGCAAGACAAAAGGGCCCTCCAGTGCTAACTGTTTCCAGAATCCCAGCAGAATTAGCTGTGCTGTTGTTGTGCTTCTGTACATACATTGTTCCAAACATGGTTTGCACTGCAGCCCACGAGTCTTGCTAGCACTTTGAAACATCAATTTGATGAGAAATGCCAGACCTGGCAATGTGGTGATATAACACACTAATAAACAAGTTCTGAGCAATGTTCAATAGGAAACATTTTTTATTTTATGAAGAATTCTTATTTAATGTATTTTTTCTAAAAAGCAGTGACACTATGTAGCCCATAAGAAATCATTCATGTGCTCGTTAATGTCTTTTTTATCCATTTCTGTTTCTAAATTGGGGAAACAAGTTTTGGAGTTCAGTGGGAGACAGATGAATGCTCCAGCATTCTGCTGTGAATCCAGAGTATTTTGTTAAACTCCTTGCACTATTTCCAAAAAAGTTAGAAATACATTAATGGCAACGGACTACAAGGGGCTGTCTTTTTCTATAAAATTCTAAACACACACACACACACACATTTTCCTTCCTGATTTTCTCTGCATGTGTCAAAGTAAGGCAGGAATTCTATAGCACTTAGTACTTGCTGATGTAGAATTGACTGCCAAATGAACGGTTTATACTGGAATATCTCATTATTTATATAAGTATGTTACAGTATGGACATTTAATTTAGTTCTCATTCCAAACCCATGACAAGTCACTTTGACACCTTTAAGAAATGCTTCACATATGGTAAGATAGAGCACTCAAAACCATAAAAGAAAAAAAAAATAGATTACTTGAATTAAAACAGAGATTTTTAAACAATCAAAGGAAATACTTCAAGCTTGTAATAACACATCTTAGCCGTTTACTCTTTAATAATTTTAATGATGAAATAACATTTCTGGGGAACAAGGATGGTACAGTAGTTCTAGGGGCTGGCTCTTTTCACTTCCAAAAGAAGTAGGGCAAAATCTCACAGGCATTAATGGAAATTTATTTTTGACTATGAAGAGTGAAAACTTTCATGGAAGGTTCTGATATGTTGTGGTGCTGCTGTAGATCTGAGCATGAGAGAATTCAGGCACCAAGCCCAGGTACTGAGACAGCCAGGCAGGGATTTGGAACCACACCTGCACTCTCTGTGCCTGTCTCTTACCATCTCATAGCCTTTCACTTCACAAATAAAAGAGTCATGTTTATCCCCCGCTCTGCAAAAAAATACCATTTGAGCTGAAACACATCTCTACCATAAAACTAGCTCAGACTACTTGTGTAATGGAGCTGTATGGAAACTAGCACCAAAGCTCGATTTACTGTGCAAGCTAGGTGTGGAACGGTTTGGATTCAAAGCTGACAATTTATACAGAGCTCTTTCTCCATGAAGTGTGTTTGAGCCATGAAGTCTGGCTTTGGAATAGCAACTGTCTGGGTACTTCCCAGATAAGGAAGCTCCTCCTCAGCAAGATGAGTGGCCCATTTGCCAGGATCCCTCACAGCAAGGAGCACACACTAGTGCTCCCATATACAACAGACCACGAGGGCTAACAAGGCTAAGTATAGGACCAGTAACACTGGGTTTGTGCAGTGTGAGAGCCTGCTCTGAACCCTTTCCATGCCTGCTATTTTAGCTTCAGGACACCTAAGGTGTAGGGCTTGAAAGTGAACATGGCCTCAACAAGAAATCGAAGCACTTAATGACCTGTTACCCTCTTGGACCACGATATTGCACCAAAGTAGGAAAGTTATGACATTTAGAGGGCAGAAAGCAGGCAAGCATACATAGGGAAAGACCTCAGTTACAGCCAGATGGTTCTCCCAAGGCACCCCAACTTGGGCCTTCCTTGCAACATCAGGCCTTTTAGCCTTTGTCCCTGAGATGAAAATGAATACAAGTGTCTGAGTTCTTCCCTGGGCCAGCCATTCTTGCTCTGTCTGTGCAGGATGGGAGTGGGCTCCAGGGCCCACTGGGTTCTGTACACATATACAGACAACATATACAGAGAGAAACAGATGGCTATCATACAGGTATCAGTCAGCAAGGATAAGTATTTTATATCTAGAAATACTTTGTGTATAATAAATAAGAGAGCAAGAAATTACCACTAAGCAAAGGCTTAAAAAACATGAAACACAAGGTATTTAGTTTGTACCTCTTTTACATTTTTTATAAACTAAATCTTTTACAACTCTTTTGAAGAGCAAGGTCTTTTAGCCAACCTGAATGACAACATTACCCAGTGTTACCAAAACAAAGATAAAATACTCTCAGCTGTAACTTCTGAAGCTTTTTAAAATCCTTTTTTTTTTTATATTGTTCATCTGGACCTCCCCTATTTCCTGTGTGCTCACTCTTCAGCCCCATCCTCACCCCTCCATTACCACCACCAGCTGGTCCCTTGATCCTAAGTGCAAGAATCAAGATTTTCTTCCAAGAGTATCTAAGAGGGAGGAAGGGAAACACAATGTCTGAATAGTTTTCCTAGGGATTTTTGTGTTTTCCTCTTGAGAATATATTCTGTGCTCTTGAGAGGGGTGAATGCACCCCTTTGCTGTCCCAAGCCTTTTCCTTTGGGGAAGCAGCCACCAACCTGGCTTTTTGGGAAAGCTCCTGCAGTGCACCAGGCAACTTTGCAGCCCTGAGACCTACTGGAGTACAAGGGAATATCTCCAGAAAGGCCTGTGAGGTCATCTAGCCCAGGCCCTATAGTTTAAGGTAATCTAGAATCTGTAATAAATAACCTGTATTTTTTCCAAGGAGGCTCATGTGTATCCCAAGCCAGTCAGTTTCTTATAAGGCTGATATTGTAATGGATTACAAGAATGTTCATGCTAAATGGAAAATGAAAGGGGACTACCCAGCATTTAATGAAACAAAACACAAGTGAGTCACTCTTTAAATCTTTCACCAGATAATTTCTCTCTCATAATGTGCTCTTTCTATCCACTAATTTGACAGTGTGTTCTTTTAAATGTAGGTATTTGATCGATGTCCCTGGGTAAGTTCATCTGCCTGATGAAACAAAACAGAAATATCTAATGACAACATCTGGCACAGGTACAAACACAATCAGTATCTCCAATTTATCTTGAGATTGCATGCGAAGTACTCTGAAACAAAAACACATTACAGCTTTTATATTTTTTGATGTTGAAAGATTTTTAAAAGTGTAATCCATATTAAGCTTCTGCATTTCACCAGCCAAGAGTGACTGAAAAGTGTGTACTTTTAGATGGTAACAGCACTATTCATTGTTACTACTAAGTTTGTGCCACTGTGTAGGGATTGGGGTGGTTTTTTTACTCTTCCTTATGGAATTCCTGCAAGAGCTCTGCCAAATCCTATGTAATGTTTAATTCATATAGCTTTTCTTTTCTCCTGTTTCTTAAGTGAAGTAATTAAGCTAAAACTTGAAATGGAAACTCATGCATCTACCTTGAAGGCTGAAAAACAAACCACAAAACAGACATGAGTAAAGTTAAAGCTGCACATTTGAGGAATGCTGGGGTTATACTGAGTGTTTCCAAATCAGGCACAATGTTTCTAGTATTTAAAATTGGACCTATGTGCTGTTTTTAGAGAGCACTTAATAGTTAATGATACATGATTTAAGAACTTAGTCAATCACAATAATATATCTTTGAAATTTGTTCCGCTAAATGGGTAAAACCAGTAGTGATTTCTATGCCTGGAAGAGTCCTACTGGGAAAGGTTTTGAACAATTTTCTTTCAAGGAGCACATTCAGAATATACAATGTGTATTTATTCTTTTTAGCTGGTTATTCTATTTCCAACACAAAGACTTCTAGTAGCTGCTGAAGTAGCCTGGTTAATCTCTAATCCCTGCTATACTACAAGCCACATCCTCTACCAGTAATCTGTCTGCCACAGTCCCTTTCCTGCCGTCCAGCTAAGAGGAAAAAAGCTGGTGAACTTCTACATATAGCTCTAGATTCAGTCAAGAGTGAAGGAGAGGTAAACATGTTCATAGGTTTTGTTTTAGGTTTACATCAGCAGAGGCTCTGATGTTATTTGGGAGTGTCTGACTTACACAGAACAGTGTTTTTTCTTGCGCTGGTATATCAGAGCGAACAAGATCACAGTCCTCCGTAAACGTGCTAGGGAATGCAGAAACACTGAATTAGACACATGTTCCACTTTCTTTGTGCCTGAATCACCCTTGTCAAGAGCTTCTTTAGAGATGTAATAGTGCAATCTGTCATTCACAGAAAGGAACACGTGGAGTGTAAAATGCCGTTACTGGAATTTATCAAGAGCAGCTTCCATAACCTGCTACATTGTAAAAATGTTCACATTTTAGCATGCCAACAGTGCTTCAGCACTGATGCCTTCAACAAATAGGAAGCACATGGCATATTAAGCTTGTTTCCTCTCAAATCCACAGTTCAGTTTTAGAGGATGCACATGGAAGAGAAAACCCAGGCATCAAGTGCCCAGGTTAAAGGGGCAAGGCCTTCTCTGACTGAAGCAGGGAGTCACATACAGCAAATGGACTTGGCAACTTTCCCTTTTTCTTTCTGAGTTGAATAGCCATCAAAAGATACCCAGAAAGTACTGTGATCAGTCAATGACCATCTGTCCATGAAAAGTACACTGTTGGAGTGAGGCCGGGAAAGGGAAATTTCATGGGCAAGGTTGTTCAGCCTTTCTCAAAAAGGACACAACTTCAGGTAATCCTGTTGGGTTTCTGAATTGGAGACAGATGACACAAGCACTAACAGCATGCTATATAGCCACATCTTTAGAATAAAATAAACCTGCTTTGAACTCCAGAGTTTAGATCTGACTTGAACTCCTTCGACTTTGCTTGGTTTTGACCCTAATGCTTCAATTCAGACTAAACTGCATTTTGATATGTCCAAAAGGGTGAATCTCCTTCATATGAAGCTTATATCTAAGTCAATGTCTACAAGGAACTCAAAACACAGGCATAAAGGAATGGAGAAAAACAGTTCCCACTAGCTGTCCTGGGGTGTGCTGGTGGTTTTCCCATTTGTTGGGGCATATTATTTCTACAGGCAGAAAAGTGACTCACCTTTCTGTTGTAGGTAAGCATGACTGCTTAGTACTTTTCATTTAGGAAGAGATTTATAGCTCTGCATATGCCATAAATTTTAACTAATGAGAAGTTACTCACTTATTATCTCTCCTAAACAGACACTAGACTAATGTAATGCATGGCAGTTGGGAGCATTAAGAGAAGTGCCAAAAACTCCTATGTTATGTATCCACATTTCAAATGTATAGTGCGACATGTATTACTTCCTGCTGATTTTATTTCTTCTTCTTCATTGACCTTCTAACTCAAGTTGGTTTGTCAATGAAGGTATTAGAGAAAATCTATTTAATACTTATTTTTCACCCAATTTTTCAACAAATCAGGTGGAAATGACAGAATTTAACTTGCACATCAATAAAGTGCATATTCCTGTTGCTAGTCTCAAATGTTCAGTAGCTCCACTACAACAGGGTGTGCCTGTCAACTCTACTGCATGTTTCATCATCTGTGAAAGAAATAGTGCTGATGCAGCAGTATTCAGAAGCCTTTGTTTCAGCAAACTTCACACTGATTTAATGAGAAGATGCAGGAAAGGTTCAGGCCATATTTACAAAAATATTAAGTCTGGATATACATGTGTGTGTGCATGTGTGTGTTCGTTATACATGTACATGTACAACACATAAAAGCACACAGAGAGAAACCTTCCCCTTTTTCCCCTGGCTGATAAGTTATTGTCTAAAATGGAAGTTTGTAAGGCATGAAGGTTTGCACTTCTGCAAGTATTTACCCTGGCTTTCAGTCCTGAGGTTTATCTGATTTTGATCCCCTGTGGCTCCCTAAATTTAAAATAGCCCCTCCTAATTTACTGAGAATATAAGTTGTATCAAGCTGAACAAGACACAGGTCTTCTCAGGTATAGGTTTTTTCTCTCTATTTGCATCTGTTTCCCATCTTTGTTACGAAGCTAAGTTGACACCCTAAGTGGTCAAATCAAGTGCTGGATTTTAGCATCACAAATATTGGACAGCCTTTCTCAAAAAGTTCTACCCAACATGCAAACTTACTATTAATTATAAATGCTAAATAAGATGGGTTTCTTGTATCATTAAAAGATAGGATTACTCAAGTTCTAACTTCTAATGGGAGTTTGGAGGGCAAGGGTTGACCCTTGGAAGTAAGGTCCTTTTGGTTTGTTTACATTAAATAGGAAGGTTCTGCTGATTATTACAGAAATCTACACTCTCCCTTTGTATACTAATGAAAATTTTTAGAAGGAAATATTGGGAGTTCTGTAGCTAATACAGATTTCATAAAACTATACATTCTTGGCAGACCAGTTAGACATATTTAACTTATGTGTGCCTAATTGGTATTTTTACAGGATTTCTCTATCCAACAGTTCTGCTAGCTATACATTAATTCCATGCAGAAACACACACATCTGAGTGTTAACATTTGTGCAAGATTTGATTGGTTGCATATTTGCCTGTGAATTTTCAGATGTGGGCAAAGAAAATATTATTTCTTGGAGACTATAAAAGGAAATAATTTAAGTCTTCACAAGACATCATATTATTCAGCAGCAGATTATCAACCTGATCACTACATAGTACACAGTAACTAGCTGTATATTTAGCATACAGCAGAAAACATCTGCTTCATCAAATTCTACATTTAATGATCATTTAAACTTTGCAACTTCTACAGTACTTAGAAAAGTTCCCTTTATGCTCAAAATGATTGAGCAAGGATCACATTATGGATGTCCAGAGATCAAATAAGACTTCTCAAAAGAAAACGAAAGACTTACATGTGCTTAATTGTTGAAGGTTACATAATATCAACATTACCTCAACACCTTCAGAGTCTTGAAAGACTAGCACAAAGGAAATACACAGCAGGAACGAGATCTTGTACTTCTTAGCTGCTTTTAGTGTACTCTAAGAGATGTCACCAGAGACATAAATCTTATCTCCAAGGAATACAATCAATTTGAGTCATAATTCATAATAATTAACAATAATGTGATTTCTCTTCCTAAAATGCTTCCCTGACACTGAAGAAAAACGGTTTCTGCATTGTTCAGAAACAGTTTCTCTGTGAAAATACAAGTCCCACAATACTGCCGAGGTCAGTGCCGCCCTAGGCAGTCTGCCACTCTGTGTGCCAGATGGCCAATTGGCAGATGCCTGAGAGAAGTTCATCAACACAATTTCAAACTTTTACTTTCATAAGCCTCCTTCTACTTCTTATTTCATGGCAAATCCTCTTTGCCCTCTACTCTTTCAACTGCTTCAGAATCCTGATCCAGACTTCACAGACCTATTGAGACTCACTCCATTAACTTTTGTGTGTTCAGGGTATTTCTCCCACTGCACAGCTAAGCTAGGGGGCTAGCAAAAGTCCTCTCTAGCCTCTGGACACATATTACAAGGTTAAATAGTTTACACAATTAATGATAGCAAATGCGAAGTATCTTAAATAGAATGGGAACAAGGTCCATAGGTGTTCTCAAAATTCTGTCAGAGATACATCGCTCATCTATGTAAAGATTTGTGTTATGTGAGGTTGAAACACTAAACCAAATTAGTCACTAATATCAGGCAAACTATAAGCCCTCTAATTACCTGAATGTAGTCAATGTGCTTTAGATTTACACTGCACACTTCTACCTTGGAATTTGTCACAGCTAATTTATTCAACACAGATTTTCGGAACCTTCTGGAGCTGGAGAAAAAGAATAAAGCTATTGCCTTTGAAAACAAGTATGTGAAAATGGAAAGAGCTCCTGGCTCCTTACTCCACTGTCTGTGGCCCCAGAGGATTTTGAGGTGACCACAGGCACTCTGTTTCCTTGAAATCCCTCTAGCTGAAACCTTCCCCCATGATGTAACATCCTCATTCATTCTGCAGCTGTGGAGAAAAGAGATGTCTTATCAACAAAATTTATACTGTCCCAACCCTACAGTAGTCTCTCACCTAGCTGAAGACTTCATCTTATTTAAGACCAGAGATCACTGCAGTCACCCTGGGCTAGCCTCCAGCAATGCCTGGATCATGTGTGATATCTACACCCTTCTCTGGGATGTTGCTGGGATCATGCTTGGACCTTTTGTTTTGCAGTCTCTGTTCATTTTTTTGCCCTGATCCTTTAAACTGCAGTCCCACTTCTGTCCTCTAACTTCAAATGTCTCAAAGAACAGTTTGATGGATTAAGAAAACGGTCTTCAGGCCCACCCTGCTCCTGGATATATTCATACCACTCATTCAGCTCTGCCTGCCACAAACCTGGCATCCAGTTTGGCACCGAGTACCTTTCCTTCCCTTATGTGCATTAAACATGCTCATTACACTACAGCTTCTACATCATAATGTACATAACTCATCCATTTATACTTCATTACTTTCTTCTCTTTTTGAAAGTTGAAGCTCACTTTATGATGACTGCAAGGCTCAGTTCTCAGACTTCTTCAGTGCATGTCAAATGCTGCTCCTTCCACTTAAAAATAAACATGAACACATCATCCTTACCCATTTGTTTCAGGATGTCGATCAAGGGAAAAAAAAGAGAGAGGAAAAAATCCTCTTGTTCTATAAAATTCTCCCTGGACATTGAGGAGCTTATCTCATGTTCTGTTTCTTTCTTCCACTACTTCTCTTATGTGATTGAAGTGAAAAAGACATCATAATTAAAGTACTGTTTACCAGGTTATATCACTCTGGTGTGGTTATCTACTGTTTAAGAAGAGGTTTGGATTTTTTAAAATTGCAATCTTTTTTTCCACTAAATAAAATTAAACTAATGTTAATTAAAACAGCCAGACATACATAAATACATATAAATTCATGCGGGTGCATGTGTATTCACACACTTTAATGAGTAATTTTCTGATTGTTTTCTGCCCATAGCAGGTAGCAGATGTAGAAAAATTGAGAGGTATTTGCACAAGAATCCCATGCGTTGCAGGTCACTGTGACTCAATGAAATCTTCAGCCCTATGCCTAGTATCAGCTTCTTCTGCAAGTTATAGTGAGAATGAAACAACTGAAAATTACTGCAGCACTGATTAAACTATGTTAGAAGAAGGAAGAATTAGTGAGTCTCAAGATGGTGTCAAACTAAGTCCCATTTTGCAAAAGTTTTTTTGCATCCCTATTGCTAAATAAAATAGGGCTGGGAACACTTCTCTGTTCCTAAGGCTAAGTGGCATTTGTAACTAGGTCTTTGGATCTTTTGGTGCCTCTGTAGTTCCAAAAAGAAAAACCTATTTCCTGTGGGGTTCTGGTTCTGAGTATCAGAGATAATATAAAGAATGCATTGTAAATTATTCAAGTGGTATTTTTATAACAAGAAGCTGAAGGAGGGAGAGGACTAAGAGCATGGAAAGGTTTCTGGAACTGCAAAAATTTCTGGAAGCGTGTTGCAAGACTAGGATGGTACAGGGCAGAGGGAGTCAAACCAGGTGCCTTCTAGTACAACCAAAACTGTAGCTGAGAGCATGTTAGCAGCCAAATGGTGTGCTTGAGCTCATGCCCCATCCCTGCACTCTGCAACATCAGTGTTTGCTGCCATTAGCAGCAGTGGAGATGATGTGCCCTTATGCACCTTACCAAGCACACATGGCTTGGCTGTTGGAGGAAATATGACATGGGGATGGTACCCCAGCAGCAGATTGTTTCTTAACCAGCACAGTATAGAGCCTTAGTCTTGCCTGCTGAAGTGACTTAACTGACTGAAACCAATTCAGTGTTCACTGGATTGGCCTTTTCTACGTCTTAAATAAGCAGCAAAGTCAATCTTAGTCTAGTAATAAAGTCCTTGTTTATAAGGAGAATAAAAGTGATGGGGAAAAAAAAAAAGAATGAAAAGGGATACCAGGCTTTTCTCTGGGAAGTAAAGGTCCCCAGCATATTTGATTTGATTCAAGAACCTATGAAATAAAACAGAGAAGACATCAAAGGACAGAGGCAGAATTAACCCAGGAAAAAGGAGGTTGAAACAATCCACAGAGGGAAATACAGAACATTGTCACAAGTTCAGAAGTAGCAAATTTTCCACGGGAAAGTTGATCAACTTTAAACTGATGTTATTTAAACTATCTAGCTTTCCTCAAAGCTGTTCCTGTAGTTTTGATCTGTACACAAAACTTCTCAGAAAATTGCAAGATGTGACAAGCTACTAAATTGCACTTCCTGATTTCTGCAAATAAGGAAATGTACTTATTTATTACAAAAATTATTGGGAGTTGAAACAAACTGAATGCATTCTGAAATATTATGAAGTTTCCTTTACAACCAATAATTGGTTTAGTTTTAATTTATACTGTCTTGTTTGATTTTATTTTTTCCCAAGGGCAAACAATAGCAATTTTTTTAAAGAGAAAAAAAATCGCAAACCAGAACAAACTGCAGTTCAATCCATCAGTGTCTGACGTTAGTATCTCTGTGTGTTACTTGCTAGCACTACATTACATTTCAGCTTGCTTCAGTCTTGCAGAATTTAAAAGACGGATGTGTTTATGAGCATATTATATTGCACAGACCACGGAAGAACTTACACAAGCTCTTTCTATAGTGAAGGGGAAAAAATCTACATATCGGTATATAGTGCTTGCTCCCTAAATCCTGACGAGGATACCTGTGTCTGGGGCCCTTCGTTGTTTTAGAGGCTGCGCTTGCCATGGATACGGAAGAGAAAGGGACCCCCAAAATCCTCTCGTATCATTAAGCACCAGGAAGGGGATATGAGTCCTCCTCACTTGCAGGTAGGCAGGATAGTTGGTGGCTGCTACTAAGACAAGGGATTTCTTGTCATGGTGATGACCGATGTGAATCACCTCTGACAGATTGGAGAAGACTTTACCAGGCTTAATTTACCTGGAAGACTAAAGGATGTTAAGGACGAGCCTTGTTTTCTCTCAGCAGCGATCGGAGCTGAGTATTAGAGCCCTCTAGTGAGGTTTCTCGGCGTGGATCCCCGCCTCCAGCCCGTGGGGCCGAAGGAATCGCTTTCCTTTCTAAGAACCGAAATTCCCTCTCGCGCAGCAGAAGATGGCCAGCGGTTTGCTCCCCGTTAGGAAAAGGTCCCGCGGGAGCGCGGGGTCTCGTGGCTGCGGGGAGCGCGGGTTCACCTGCGCCGCCGCCACCTGAGCGGACAAGAGAGGCCGGCGGTGCCCCTGCCCCGAGACCCCCCGGCCGCGGCTGCCGCTGCGCCAAGGGTGCCTGTGCTGGGCCCCCATCCCCGCGGCGGGGGTCGCGCACCAGCGGAGCGACAGGACTATGGCCGAGCCCCCGGAGCTGTCTGATGCACGGGGAGGGAAGGCAGGAGGGAAGGGAGGGCAGCCTCTTCCTAAAACGATTCCCCGGTCAAATCCCCGTGAGCCAGGGATGGAGATGGTAACAAAAATGCCTTGAATCGGTAGGAACAGTGAACAATCTTCGTGCTTTCCTCATCATCTTGGAATAATCAGCGGAATTAACTGAGGTCGAGGAAACAGGCTCTTGGGTTAGTTGTGGGAGGCTGTGAGAATAGGGAGCAGCCATTAGAAGAAACATGATCGCTATTCATCAACTCGGAAGAGGGGAAAAGAGGAGGGAAAAAAAGAGACCTTCGTGGCTGGAGCTCATACCAACCTGGTCTATCTCTGATCAAGAAGATCCCTGGAAACAAGAAGTTTACAAATATTGTCAAATTGATGCTGGTAGTGTGATTTAAGTTGTCAATCCCGCAGAAGCCCACCAGAAGTTTAGATTCAATACCCTGCATTTCTGACTAGTTATTGCCAATCCCCTAAGGCAGAAAGCTCTCTCTCTTTATTTTAACCATATGTGCCTTTTGTTGTTGTTGTTGTCTTGTCTGTTAGCTGTACACTGTGTGCTGAGAGAGTCCCCTTGTGCCGCGGAGCATCTGAGGCGGTCCTCGCAGCCGGGAGTGGGGCGGGGGCTGGGTGGGCACCGGTTCGGGCCCCCCTCCTGTCCCCCCCGGCCCTGCCCGCCGCCGGTTGTGGCCTCCGCAGGATCTGTGGGCCGTAGAGGGGGAACACCCCAAATAAATATTGATGCTGGGGGTAACGGCCGGGAGGGTGCTGATATCAGAATTGAGTGAAAACTCTCAGCCCCTCACCCGAGATTGAGAAGGGATAACATAAAAGTAATCAGGACCGGCCGCATTAGTCGGTTGGGGGGCTATCGTGTTTCGTGGGGAGCTCGGAAGGTTACAGAGCCTTGAGCCGGGGACACAGTGCCGCCCCCGGAGTCCCATTTCACCGGGGGACGGCCCGAAGGCGGGGGCGGGAAGGTTCACCCAGGCCAACTCAGTCACGTCCCATCAGGCCCTCATCTCCTAATTAATACATCTCTTTCGAAGATGGTATTCGAGCATCTCAGGTCCAGTCGGCGGGGCAACGGCTCCGTGCTGGAGAGGAACGGTGGGAGCGGGCGCGGGGAGCGGGGCCGTTCCCTGGGACAGAGGCTCCACTCCCGTCGGCGATCAGCCGAGTCCCCCCTGTCCACAGCACCCCGCTCGCCGCCCCGCACCCAACAGCGTTCTCTTTCAAGCGGAGTTTGTTTAGCATAATCGAGTTACCCGCTACATATCTGAAATCCTTGACCGGTCCCCTTGAGGAACGGTGCAATGCGCGCAGCAAAAGTTTTGAATTATTCCTTTCGCCCCGAATCTGGGAACAACAAGCAATTGTTTTTTGTCTTAATTTAGTTATGTGCAGTGATCATCAGCCCTGCTTTCTTTCCTCAGTCGGAACAGGATCTTAGTGTCATCTCTGATGGGATAGACTCGAGTTTTAAACAAAATGCAAAAATAAATAAAAGCGTGATTAAATAGCGGGAGGGCGGGGGGAACAATCCGCAGATCCGGGCTGCAAAACTGCCTCCGGGAATCCCGAGCCAGCTTTGGCCGCCTAAAGGAGCCCAAGTCCCGGTATGGTAAAACGTGTGCGCCCGAGGAAACTCGCTGAGCCCCGGGTTGGGGCATGTGGGGCAGGTAGGCCCAGTATCGTGGCAAAGGTCGCTATGATTCATTAGAAAAAAACCAAAAAAACCAACCAAACAAAAAAAACCCCAACAAAAAACTAGCGGGAGTAGCAGCTTAATTGCGGCAGGCTTTCACTCTGGTAAGCCCCACCGGTTTTAAGGTGAAAGCATGTTGCAGTCCCTTGCAGCATATTGCAGGAAAGGAAAAAAAAAATGGAAAAAAATTGGAAAAAAATTAAAAAGGAAAAATTTAAAAAGAAAGAAACGAAAACTTGGAGTCTTCTGTCATTTTGGATGTTCTTGCTACAGTCCTCGCCAGGATAGCATACATCTGCGGGGAAGATGTGTTTCTTTCTGACATGTGAAAGTTGCGGGGTTCATCATTTGTTGGCTACCCCTGCCGATAAAAGCGCCCTTGGAGGGGCCCTGTCTTCCTGCTCTGCCCACGCGTGGAGCCGAGGCCGGCTGGCAGGAGTGTGCGGATCCACAGCCGTGCGAGAGTGGGTGACAGGTTTGTCCCGAGCCCAGTGAGGGGCTGAGCAGCTCGGTAAAAAGGCTGAGGGGCTCTGCAAAGGCAGTGGTCGTGGGGGCTGGCAGAAAGGTGCCGGGCAGGAGCTTGGGTGAATCGGCTCCTGTCTTTAAGGGTATCTTTAAAGGGAACGAAGCGGGCCTTCAGCCTCCCACACAGGCTGCTATCTACAAGGAGACGACGAAGTTATAGCCGAAAAGCCGATTTCCAGATCACTGCAGCTCTACCTTGGCACTCACTCGTGGGCACGGAGCAATTATGTGCTAGGAAAGGCTCCTGTGAGGAGAAACGGCCGCCTGCACCCCGTTCCTCAGTCTGTGTCCGAGTTAATGAAGGGAGAATTGCCATTAAAACGATGTTTTTATTTCACTCGTGTTTCACAATGACTGTGTTGACACTGACAGTCTCGCACGCCGCTGCGTGCGCGGCAGTGACCACGGAGGGATGAGGGACTTCCAGAGTGTGTCCTCGGCAAAGTGAGAGCCGGGGCAGGGACCGAGATGAAACCCCGGCCTTCTCCGCCCGGCGGCAGCGGGGCCAAGCACAAACTTGGGTCGGCTGAGATAAAACCTTCCACGGCAGCTAAACGAGAGAGAGCTGGCAGCAGCCACGCGAAACGATCTCGTTGGTCCGGGGGCAAACATGAGCAGGCGATTCGCTCCTCCTGCTCTGAAATATAATGGCAGTGAACGAGCGCTTTCGCAAATGCCAAAACAAGCTCCTCACCCGTTCGACTGTTTCCTTCGCAAGGCACTACAATGTGATTCGTCCCGTGCCGCGGCTTTGCAGCCAGTATCTGCTCTGTCTTCTAGCATGTAGGAAAATTTTTCTCTTTCCCTAAAGATAAAAGCAGTTATGCAGAATTTGGATCCAGATGTCACTAATTTACAACTGCTCTAGGACGCAAGCTGATACAGGGTGCCCGGGAAGGGGGTAGCCCTGCCTCTGCCCAGCTCTCTGGGAAACGAACTTACGTTACATGCAAGCTGCAGCCCGGCTAAGGCAGCCTAAAGTGAAAGCGCCTACGGAGAAGTTGGCGTGTAGATTGTGTACTCACATTTTAGGGTGCTAAGAAGACTCTTTCTCAGATCTAAATCTATGCAACAGGGTTTGACATCTCCTTTCCGGCTAGGGCGAACAGTTGCTCCCGTTCAGATTCAACCATTGCGGTTGTGAGATGCAAGGAGGGAAAGAGGAGTCAGGTATATCCCTAAGAAACGTTGGGCGACCGATTACGATAGCGGGGAGGCGGGAGACACAGCTCAGACCTCGCTAGCACTTTCCACTTTTTTTCACGGTCCTCATCTCGGGAGGGAGCGGGAAGCACAGTGTGTGTGCAGAGAGATCGGGGATGAGAGAGGGGACTTGTGTGTCTCTTGCCATTTCTGCTCAGAGCAACGTCTGAAGTGGATCGGTTGTCCCGTCAGTGCCGGCTACCGCTGAGGGTGCGAACTATCCAGCCGCTTAAGTTGGCTAGGAAGCGCTGGGATCGAGATGCTTTCGTTTACAAACAAGCACAGTTTGAACCCTGCAGAGATCGGCCGAAATCGAGGCACTAAACGGTCGAAAGCTCAATTTGTAAAGAGACGGAGGGAGCACCATGCAAGGGGGCTTTACCGACTCGTCACCAACATGCCCGATTTTGTTTTAAACGAATTTCAGCTGTTCCTTTCTCGCCCTGAAAAAGAAGCCTCTATTTTCCGTCCCCGGGGGATACAGGCGAAAACCGCCCGCTTGCCACTGTTTCCTTATGACAGCACTCGTGAAATGCCCGGACAGACAGGTAGGAGAACTCGCAGCTTCCAAAGCGGAGTGCACTCGAGAAAGTACGGACATACGCCGCGGATATGCACAGGCATTAGGACATGCTGGGATTTGGACACGGTTTATCCGCTGCCCCCCTACCCCGCCCTCTTCCTCCTCCTCCTGCCTCCCTCCCCCGCCGCATTTCCCCTGGCCGCAGCCCTGGCGCGGCTTCTCGCCGGGAGCCGCCGCCGCCGGGAGCCGCCGGGCTGTGCGCCGCCGCCCCAGCCTCGCCTTCCCCCGGGGACGGCCGCTGCGCCCGCCCGGGCCGGCACGGAGACTCCGTCCATCGGCCGCGGAGGCTCAGGCTGCGAGGCGAGGAGCCGCAGTCCAGTCTCTTGTGGCTTCGCTAAATCCCTGACGCGCCGGGGCGGCAAAAAAGGTACCGTGGCAGGAACCCACAATTGCAGAGACCTCTCCTGTCAGGACTGTAAATAGCGTAAGAAGAGCTTGTGGGATTAATTATTATTTCTCTGCAAAAGGAGAACATTACAGGACATGAAAACTACCCTTAATTTGTGGCCGGGAGGCTCCTCCCGAGTGCCCTCACCTGGGCGAATCTCGGCGCCAACCTCGGCCCCGGTAGTCCCGTCTGGCCGCACACCCCGTGCGCCGCTCCCGAGGAGGCACCGCGGCTCCCTTCCGCTCATCGCACCGGCTCCCTCGACCTTCCAGCTTGCACAACCTCTCTCCCTCGCCTTTCACTTTGTGCAGACCGGAAAGGGACGGGAAAGAATACGGGTCTCTGCCCCGCAGAGTTGATATACTTAAAAAGCGGTATGTGAAGGGCACACATGGGTGTTAAAGGTCCTTTTAATCAAGCGAAGCGTCTCTGACTTTTACACTTTTACACGTGTTCCTCTTCTGGATGAAACACCCCGACACGCTCCTGGAAAGCGAGTATAAATAAATGTCCGGCGTCCAGTAATCACAAATGTCAGCGCCCTTCACGCCAGAGCGTGGTGGGTCACGGCCGGCAATTCACGGAGAAGCAATCCATCTCCGGCCCTGTATCCCCGTGCCTTCTGCTCGCTCCCGGGCAGGTACGAGAAGCGTGTAATGGGATCCCAGGTCACGAACAGGGTCTCCATTGTACAGGAGAGGCCCCTTCCCTATAAAACTCTCCGACAGTGGTTACTGGGCGCTGGGGAGGGGGACTATAAGGTACCGCATTTAGATATAAATTTTCTGCAAGGGTTGGAGACGGGCTTTTCTCCCCACCGCAGCCGTGGGTGCCAGGACGGCAGAGCCCGCTCTCCGGAGCGTCGGGGTCGGGATGAGGCTGCGGGATCCAGACGGGGCGGCGGGGCCCGGCCGGGACGGCGGCTCCCTCCCGCCGCGCCGCACTGCCCTGCGGCGAGAAGCAGGGGCCCGGGCTCCGGGCTCCGCGCTCCGGCGCTCCCCCTCTCCCCCGACGGGCGCCTGCAGCGTCAATCACGACGGAAATTTCTCCCTCGCTAGCTAATATCTCAGCTCGCAGGGCCGCCTCTGAGTGGATCTGAGCAATCTGTCAACCCAGCCGGGGAGCCACCTCAAAACAGATCGGGTTACCCCTGATTGACAGCGTCACCATGGCAAATAATTTGACTAAAACTATTGTCTTCTCCTGGCAGTCCCCGGGTCAGATAACCGGACCAATCACAGCGCGAATAATCACTTTTCATGCCAGCTTAGAATAATATTATTAAAAAAAAAAAAAAGGAGAGAGAGAAAGGGGGGAAAACTCCAAGAGAGAGAGGAGCGAGGGAGCAGGGCTTTACCACTATATTATGTGGGATCTGGCGGTGGGGGGTGGGGGGGAAGCAGGGAGATCCCAAACCGGCGGCCGAGGGGGGTGGGGGTGTGAGAGCCGCGGCCGCTGCGAGCGCTGCAGATAGGAGACAAAAGAGGCACGAAGTTACTCTCGCAACTTGGACTTACAAAAAGGAGGCGGCGGCCAGGGGGAAAAGCCGCCCGCGCTCGGACTCTCGAGACTTTTTTCGTCGCTCTTCGCATTTTTTCCCCGGCTCCCGCGACCGCCCCGGGGCCGGGCGCCGCCGATGGCCGCGGCCCCTCGCGCCCGGCCGTGA
>WBMZ01007761.1:0-117280 GCA_013400975.1 Atrichornis clamosus
GCAGTAGTCAAGGTGTGGCCTCAACTGTGTTGAGTACAGGGCGACAATCACTGCCCTGCTCCTGCTGGCCATGCTATTTCTGATACAGGCCAGGATGCCACTGGCCTTCTTGGCCACCTGGGCGCACACTGGCTCATATTCAGCTGGCTGTTGACCAGCATCCCCAAGTTCCACTTCCTCTCAAGCCACTCCTCCGCCAGCCTGTTAAGATGCCTGGGGTTGTTGTGACCCAAGTGCAGGACCCAGCCCCTTCCCTTACTGAAGTTCCTGCAGTTGTCCTCAGCTCACTGATGAGACTGTCCAGGTCTCTCTGTAGATCCTTCCTACCCTCAACTATATCAACACTCCCGCCCAACTAAGTTTTGTCTGCATATGTACTGAGAGTGCACTCAATCCCCATGTCCAGATCATCAGTAAAGATGTTAAACAGGACTGGCCTGAGTGCTGAGTCCTGGGGAACACCACTGGCGACCGTCTGCCATCTGGATTTACCTCCATTCCCCAGCACTCTTTGGGTAAAAGCTGTGGAGGAGAAAAAAAGAAAAAAAACAGATCTCATAAGGTTATATTTTATCAGCTGAAGCCATTGTACTTCCTGAATCATTGTCTTCTTAGTTTCAACTTTCCATTTTTGTTTCATAGTTTGCACCAATATCTGAGAAGTTCCATAGCTGAGCTTCATGTTCCTGTTTAATGCTCTACCCCCACGTTACTGAAATTACCCACCTTCCTACAGAGAATACCTTCTGTGGAAAATCATAGGAAAGGTCTTCACACAGGTAGCTATGGCATACTTGAGTGGACTACTGGCAAATTAGTCTGTTTTATATTTTTATTAATGGAAAATTTTAGTTTTCCTCAAAGTAATTGCAGATTTTTTTTCTCATGGATTTTCCTTGGAAGAGTGTCTGCTTCCAGTCTCTAGAGATTATTATAGTATGTCCTGTATGATTTTGCTTACGTGTACACAACTGTTATTTTTATGGGTGGGGTTTTATATTGGCAAAAGGGTTTGACTGTTTTAAGTAACTTTAAGTTCTGCTCAGATTTGGTATATGTACTCTTCTGCATAGAATTCAAGAAATAAACATCCGACTGTCAAAGTTACACAATGATGCACTGTACTATGTCTGAAGAAGCATATTTTTTCTTGGCACCATATGTAAGAAATTTGAGTAACAGCTGCTGACAAAGGCAATAATTCTCAAAGTGACTTTTTTTCTCTCTGCTCTCAAGGCTATTTTGTCTCATTTCTCTGAAAACAAGAAGTTGTATAGTGACAGCATTTTCTCTAATGTAATAGAGGAAGGTATTTAAAAATGCATTCCGTAGAGGTGGTCTATCTTAGGATGTCTTTGCCACATTTTGTCTGCATTCTCTTTCCCAATTTATAAATATGCTATCTGTCTGATGAGATGCTGACTTAATTGTAACTTAAAGACGCAGACAAACCCATATTTTACTGATTGTTTCTGGACCACACTGTACACTTCATGTTACGGATTATCATGTTCCTATCTACTTAAATAAGTGCCATGTGGGTCTTTATGCTCTGCAGCAACTTTTAATGGATTTATTTTATAAACTAATATTATTTTAAGGGTTTTCTTTTTCTGTCCTCAGTTCTTCAGACAAAAATTATGTTGGAAATGAAGATATTATGCATCAGCTTTTCCTGATGACTTGCATTGAAGAAATAGCTTCCTTAAGAATCCAATTCTACATTGTAACATGATTTTCTGGCATTTTGGGATATTGAAAGCCTCAGAAATGCCACCTGAGAAACGGCCTCGAGCAGCAGTGCTGTGTCTTGTTTCCATGAGGCAGTGCTGGCCCCTCTGTGTGCTGTGTGCCGGGAGGACCCTGCACTCACAGCATCACTGACACACCAAAGTTATGGCATTCCCAGTGTCGCACAGAGATGACTCAGGGGACTTGATACTCCTGTTTCCAATGCCGGCTCTTGCAGGGTGATCAGAGGAGACCTGGAATCTCATTAAGCCCATGTGAGGGCATGTGGTTGCAAGCTGACTTCTTAAAGAATTGATTCCACCTTTTCTTCCTCCTGGGGAAGGAATGAAACAAAAACCAGCCCTGCTACAAAGTCCATGGAGCTAAGTGTAAAAATCCTGTTCACTGCAACCATCTTTAGATCAGGAACTTTCCTCTGATGCTTCAGACATCACTCATCTCAAAGCTGGGCTTCCTCTGGGTCCCTCCTCCTGCCAGGCTTTCTCTCTGCTCTGCCTACACTCTGCTTCTCCTCAAGATACAAATAGTTTCAAAAATAGTTCTTTAAAAGTCCAAGTTTTTCTTTTATTCAGTGATTTACCTGTCACCGGTTACAGTCTAAGCACACTCATACTTATTTTTTTCAATTTTAGAAAAGAAAAAGTAAATTTTCTGAAATAAGAAGTAAAACAAGCCGTGTAACTTTGTGTCCTAAACACTCTTCCTCCTCTTTATGAAAGGTTTATTCATCTTTTATGTAAGACCTTCAGTCATGTGCTTTCTTCTTGAATGTTTATACACAACACCTAAAATAGGGAGGCATTCATTTTGACTTGAGAATTTGACACTACTAGAATACAAATAATATGGTACAATTCTAAGGCTTGAACTACAGGAAAAACATACAGGATTTCTCTTAATTTCCACTATAAAGAAATTTGTAAAAGTGTGTTTAAAACTGGTGAGTAGAGAGAGATACAGATTTATAAAAATATGTGCTCTGTCATTAACATTTATATGTCTCTACTGTTGAGTATCTGTGACCCATTAAAGAGATCATAGAGGCCAGCCTGCTTAGTAAATAGCAGCTGCATCCAAGTTGCTTCAGTTGGCTAGACAATGAAAGCATCCAAACCCTTGATTCAACCTTTTAGAAATACAAAATGCTGTGTCCCGTTCAGTCCTCTTCCCTGGGGATCAGGCCAGATTGTTTGCATGCAGGGTAACACCGCTGCCTCTCGGGACCTAAAGCAGTAACTGTGCTAGTTCTGCTGGTCAGCAATGCTGCTTGGCCTCCTTTTCAGCTACTCCTGTGTGTTAATTAGAATATAAGATTAAATGAAATAAAAGTTTGGTAGAGAGATGCAATGTGTTTGAATAACATCAAAGTATGGCTAAGGAGGCTATCTCTCTGTCTTTTGGAGTGATTTATTTGGATGATCTGTTGATTAAAATTATTTTTGAGCCTTTTAGTTGTTTATTGTTTTTCTTCTTATTGTTATTATTAATATTATATTTACAAAAGTGAAGGTTGAAAGTAATTTTGAAAACCAACAAGTATTCTATCAAAACTCCACATTTTCTAACTACATACTGTTGCATACTGGAGATGTGGCTCTGTACCTGCAGCTATCCCTTTATCTCAAGATACATCATCTTTGAGCCAGTGCTTCCAATGTTTTGGAAGACATTTGGGAATTACTCCTGAAAACTTGTGTGATTCTGCATTTATTTGTCCGTTCATTGCTTTATATGACAGATCAAGATAATATTCAAGATGTTTTTGCTATTGTTGAAGTGCAGATTTTTTAAAAAGGAAGACAAAGTTAAAATGCCAATAATAGTCAAGAAAATGAGAAAGCAGCAAACATACCTTTAAAAAATAATAGCCCTTAAAAAAACAAGTCCTTTCTATATGACCTTCCCCCAGTTTCATTCAAACCATTTCTTTTGCAATGAAGTTTTATTCTGGTCTTTTTAAAGGCAGATTTTCAGTCATGCTACATCTTATGGTCTTTTTCTGCCTTTTAGTATTCAAAAAACTTGGTATTGTACATCAAAGTGATGTTCTTGTCCAGTCTCCAAAAGCAATGCTTAAATAAGTATTGCTCCTGCCTACCATGTTGTCTTTGTGTTAGCTCTGTAACTCTGCAGAACATCATGCAACTCATGTCTAATTTTTCAAGATTACAATATATAACAGCCTGTCTAAAACAAAGTCATTTTTTAATGTATGAGGGTATTGCTGAGAGGATAGTATAACTAATAAAATATCATGAGAGAATTAAGCAGCAATAAAAATTAAAACCAACTTTTTTCTCATAGCTTTGGGATTCAAAATTACTTTCAGTGCCATTAGAAGTTAATGATTTGCTCTTGTGGTGTGTTAAACTTGGCTGGCTGCCATATGCCCACCCAGCTGCTCTCACACTCCCCTCTCTCAACAGGGGGAAAAATGAGATGAAGAAGCTAGTGGATCAAGATAAATAAAGACAGGACAATCCTTTACCAGTTACCTTCATTGGAAAAACAGACTTCATTTGGGGTAAATTAAGTGTAGGATTGTGAGGGGAAAAAGGCAAGACTAAGAACAGCTTCCCCCAGCCTCCTCCTTCTCCCCAGGCCCAGATTCATTCCTTGTTCTCAAGTTGTCCACCTCATCCCCATGAATCCTGTGTGGCAGAGAGGATGGGGAATGAGGGTTGCTGTCGGTTCATAACAGTTCATCTCTGCCACTCCTTCCTCCTCCCACTCCTCCCCTGCTGCAGTGTGTGTCCCCTTTCATGAGACAGCCTGTCATGAGGATACCCAGTGTGGGTCCTTCTGTGGGCCATGGTTCTTCAAGATTTACTCCACATGGGTTCTGTCCACAGGGTACAGGCCTTCAGGAACAGATTGCTCTAGCATAGGTCCCCCATGGAATGCAGTTCCTGCCAGAAAACCTACTTCTGCACAGGATCTCCTCAGGCTACAACTTCGTTCATGCCATGTCCACCTGCTGCAGCATGGGGTCCTCCATGGGCTGCAGGTGGATATATGCCCCAACGTGATCCTCCATGAGCTACAGCAGGACAACCTGCATCACCATGGTCTTCTGCATGGGCTGCAGGGGATTCTCTGCTCCAGCCCCTAGGGAACATTTTCGCCTTCCTTTATCACCATTCTCAGAGTCTATGGCTGTTTCTTCCGGTTTTCTTTCAGTCCTCTCTCAGAGCAGTTGCACTATGGCTTTTCTTAAATGCATCCTTAAAGAAGCTTTCCTAGGGACACTGCCAGTTTTGCTGCTGAGCTCAGCTGTGTCCTGAGGTAGGTCTACTGGAGACAGCTGGAACTGGGGCTGTCTGACCTGGGTAAGCCCTGCTCTCTTCTCACACAGGCCACCTCTACAGCCCTCTTCTGCTAACACCTTGCCACGAAAACCCAATACAGCCTTGATTTTGTCTGGCTCTTCTGTTCTATTCTGATGTGTTGCTGTTTGGCACAGTCTTAGTCCCTGCTATTTAGTCTACCTGCTTCTTGATTTCACTCCTGCTATTTTCCTGATGTTATCACCCTGCTGTTACACATGACTACAAATAATTTGTATAAAGACTGAACAAGTGCACAAAATGGTACAGTCACTAGGATGCTTCAAATAAAGTAGGAATGTAGCTTTTTATTTTATATATTCCTTGTGGATTTTTAATCATGTAATGTGTTAATTTAGAAATGGAGTTGATTTTGGAGGGTAAATGTTCAGACCTGGATTTAAATTATTTTTGTGATATTTAGTCATCTTACTCTTTGAAGAGTGGGGAAGTAGTCTTCCTGTTTCAGTTCCTCCTCTGCAAAATAACACTTTTACACTTCACAGATGATGAGACAAACGTATTACAGAGTGTGAAACACTTGGCTGCCTTTGCTTGAGGTCGCAGGCAAATACCTGAGCCGAGAATGGATGGGGTTCTGTGTCAGAAAACCTCTAGTGGCAAAGTGTACCCCTCATACTTTGTGTGAGATTTTTTCTACTGCTGGTAGTGATCAGATGTCATCACTGTGACAGCATGTTGTTCATTGTTCAAGACAGATGATTACTGAATTATTTTGTGTGCTATACTCACTCAATTGGATTGCTGGATTGGTTTCAGATAGCAACAGAGCAAAACAAACGTAAATTTTCCTGGTTTGTTTTTTTTTTTTTCCTATGATGGTTTTCCTTTAAATAGGGAAGATAGCTGTATGAAAACACATCTGAATTAAAGTAGTTATCAGATATTTGTGTGAATGCAATATCACTTTACTGGATGTTTGTATTTAGTGAATAAAAAAGGTGGTAATTTTTATAATGGTCAAATAGAGCAGCTGTTTTGAAATCCAAACTGAATATTCATAAACTCTCTTCCTGCCTGATTTAACTGATTTGAGCTTTCAAAGTCTAATGCTTCCTCGGAAGTTGTGCTACAATTGTAACTAATAATCTTCCCATGTTTATACAACATGCAAACACACATATGGTACATATAGAGGCATTATCTTCATATTAGCTAGATTTTGTTCACAAAAAGAAGATATGTCATTTAACAAATATATAATTTGCTGTCTTTATTGCAGTTTTATAAGAGGCACAGTTATAAAAATGGGTATGACATTTGCATTTCTGTTTAATTGCTGTGGAGTGAACATAAAAAGATAAGAGAGCCAAGAGAGCTTATTAAAACTGAAATGAGGGCAAATGATAAAAGAATTATATTTTAGTGGTGCTGCAGTCAGATCTGACACTTTCCCCACAAAAACAATCTTATTCAGGGATTTCTTGGCAAGGAAAGAGAATATAGGGTTTATATAACAACTCTCTTCTCTTTTGAGCTACACTTGTTATATAGGATCTCTCCATGGCTGTATTATAACTTAAGGGTCTCAGTAGCCCTGGGGTTATTGTGGAAAATAGTGTGACTTTTTCTCTGCCTTGAAGTAACTTCTTTTTCCTCTTTTTTTTTTCATTTTCCTTTTTTTTTCTTTTTTTTCCTCTTTTCCCTTTTTCTTTCCTGTGTGAGAATATACCACGCTGCATGTAGGGGCACCTGAGCCTCTCCATGGCATGCCTCATAGCCACATCTCTGAATTTTAACCCATCCAATGAGATTTGCTAAGTGAGAGTAACATATACAAGTATTGAAATTCATGTTTCATAGCTTGAAATGTTAAGCACTGGGAAACATTAGTCTACACTGGGCATGGAAATGAGTTAAGTTCACAGTGAAAAATAAATTATAATCATATAGTTAATAATTTAGTCATAATATAAGGACACAGAAAGGTAGAACTAAAGGTATATAGTAATCATTTAAATCAGGGCCTTTCTATGTTTTGCATTAATGACATAATCAAGACAATGCTTTTATAAAGAAATTTATAAAAATTCTCCTAGTTTTAAAACAATAAATATCTATATATAAATGTGCATATGCTGCATGCCACTGTAGGACTTTCCTCTGCTTCTGAATATCACAAACCATCTTCCTGTCTGAAACCACCACAGATATTTTTATTTAAGCCATGAGTTTAGCTGTGCAGGGAGCTACAGTAGGAAACTGTCTTGTAGGAATCTGTGGGCTGGAACAGGAGGTCTATCCCTCCTTTGGTTGGGTGTTTCAGCAGATTGTGGCAAAATTCTGCTTTGTCAACAGAATAAGCCCAGTTCTGCCAAATGTTCATCACAGCCTTCAGTCACAAAGTAATGATGAGCTGTCACTGGGCTGGTACAAGAACAGAAATCCTTTGCACAGCTTTCCCCGACTAAAATCTCCCTGTTCTCTTCAGGGAGATTCATAACTCTTGATATGAGGCTGTGTTAGCTTTTTTTCTCAAAAATTGAGAAAATCTGCTAAAATAAGTAAAATATACTCAAACCAGACTTACTTTTCTGTGTCCAGTCTACCTTTTATGGAAATGATAGCTTACAATAAATCTAAAAAGGAGGGACAGTCCCCTGTAATTCAAGAGCTTTCTGGGACCATGTTATATATAGCGACAAAGCCTTAATTATTTCTAAATGAAGTATAACCACGGGATATGGCTTTTCCTTCAAACACACACCTTGTTTGAATAACTGTGTATGCTGATGCTCTGAAGGAACAATGCACACAAAATCCACAATTTGTGGAATTAAGTCATCCTAGTAGTTTGGCATAGCTCCATAGTCTGAAATGAGAAGCTGCAAGAATAAGGAACAATCAAATATTTTATTTCTACTGAACCTTTATCTTGCTGCAACAAATAACATCCATGTGCTAATAGTCCTTATAGGCACAGTTTGATTTTGGTTTGTTATGTTTTTTTACAGTTTCCGTGTTTACTGTGGAAGAGTAATATCATTAACATGCATTTTGAAGCAGCTGAAGGACTAAAAAATACATATGGAACTCAGAAAGCTATTTTCATACTGTTTTCATATGAATGTTTTTTATTGTGTGAAAACAACTTTGGCTTTGCAACTATTTTATTTTCAGAATAATAGATGGGATTGTTGTCATGCTAAAGCGCTCCTGGGGTAACACTGATGTTTAACAGAGCAATCATATATTAAAATTGATGCTTACTTTTATGGTGCAATATATTTGAACATATTTTTGAGTCCTGGTCTCCTACATAAAAATCCCATATTTCAGATATTTTGACTGTTATGAAAAATTAGCTTATTCATTTATTGATTCAAACATTCATAAAATGTAGAAAACTTCTATTTATTGTTCAACTTTTCATAACATATCCTTCATTTCTGAGGCAATTTACATTTCGATATACATGTATGTATGCATTTGATCAACAGCTGTACTACAGCCATTGGTATTTTTTAATGACAGGTTCAAAAATTAGCTACTTAGAAAATTATTTAATGAAATAGCAGAAAAAGTTGATAACTTAATGTGAATCCTCAAAGTAGGTGCAAATGAATTCTTAAGGGCCAAATATTTTTTTTTCTCACCACATTTTACAATAGCAATATAAATATTCTTGTCACTAACACCAATACATGTAAAAAGGAAAATTCTGCGTCTGTAGATTGAAGACTGTAGGGCTTCTGTATTATTATCTATAGTATGAAGTGTCTTTTATAAATTTGAACCAGCAGGTGCAGGAAGAAGAATATAACATGGGGGCATCAAAGTCATGTTCCTCAAAACATTTATGTTTCATCCAGTGCCTTGCACAGTTCAACAAAACACTTTCCTTGCATATTTTCTTTGGTGTGCTACAGTCTGTACTTAAGACCTCAGCATTTCACTGTTGCTCTTTATCTTTCAGAAATTGGAAATTGAAGTATTTATGAGTTATTTTTCTCCTCAAAACAAAAAAAAAAAAAAAAAAAAAGGAGGAAAGAGGAAAGAGAAAGAAATTATACAGAAAGAACCAGTATATGGAGTAACAGTTGCTGATCCATAATTACAATGGAAGATTTCCCATAACAAGCTCTGTTAAAAACAAACAACTCCTACATGGCTAAGAAAGAAACAGATTTTTCTGATTTTTATCTCAGTCTCTCTTCACAGTACAGTTTTTTTGTGACCTTTATAATTATGCTGTCCTGAAATTTTATCTGGCATTTTTGATAGTATTTTAGATTTGTTTTGTTTGTAGGGCCTCCAAAACCAGGTTAGCTTAGAAGATAAATATTTCTATTATTTTCTTGACCACAAAAATGAAATGTTTTGAGAATATTTAGGACTTAAGTTATATTGATATGTTATCTATATTATTATTTATATACTGATGTAAACATGTTTATATAGTGTAAACAAAATCATGGTTTAAATATATTAAAAAGGGGGTTAAAATGGTAGGTAAAAAAACATAACTTCAGAGAAAAATCTGGTAGAAGAAATACTGCTGTAAAACTGAAGTTTATGAAAATAGAATTTGTATTTCAGGTTTTTTATGAAGATGCAGGAACTGATTAGACATTTTGTTTGCATTTGCCTCAGATTATTGAAAGTTTAAGAGAACCATTAGAAAACAAGATTACCAGAATATGATGCATTCAAAATTAGTTATGATTACACCCACAAACTGTTGCTACTTTTACCTCGAGATGCTGTGTTTTGAAAGTCTTTAGATTAAATAATGCAGAAAGGACCGTAACACTTTATAGAAAAATAGTCTTAGAGAGAAGCTTTGTGGGATCTTTGCCTAGGACAGTGACCAAGTGAGCAGAAGAGACCAGTTATAAAGAGAGGCAGGGAAAGACATAGCTGGGAAAACAAGGGATACCTGGAAGAAATCAGTGGCTTGTCAAGAATGTCTCCCTGCGTTGTCTTTGAAAACTGGTTGGCAGTCTTCAGTTTTAAAATAAATATACGGATACCTTCTCTGCTATCACACATGTAGTACTGAGTTAGTCAGACTGTAGTGCCTAAAGATGATTGTAGAAAACACAACAGGTCAATGAGGGGTTAGAGAAGCAGTGATGGGCAAGAAATCCCCATGACCTGTAAGCAGAAAATCCATTAACTTGTAGGCGCTCCCTCCTGGAAAGGCTTTCAGACTGAAGAGCCTAGGGGACGTACTGTGGGATGCAGGGAGGAACAGCATTTTTAGTTATGTAACAAATATTGCCGAATGATCTTCTGAAGTGATTCTGAGGATGTATGGGTATTATTTTGGGGTGTTTAGGGGAAGGACCAGAGGTACAAAGAGAATCAGTGTGTAGGAAATAGTTGGAGTATAAAAGCCAAAGGCATAGGAGGAAAAGGAGATAAAAGGCTGTTCAGTGCAAATATGCTGATGGTGGGTTCTCTAGTATGAGCCATATAGCTTGACCTATCTTGTTACTACAGGACATTTCAATTTCCCTTGCGGCTGTGTTGTCTACACAGATGTTGGTGCATGCTACTGAACTTTGAGCTGGCCTGGCTGGTGTCTTCGTCCAGCATCTGGCAGGGACTGCGAGCTCCTGTGTCAGTGCCAGCAGCTGGGGCGAGCAGTGGACCCGGGCCAGCTCCTGGGCTGAGTCTAAGGCTGGTTCCTGGAGGTGCCCACATAGTGTTCTGGTGTGGGTAAATATTCCACTGACTGACTTCAACTGGATCAGCTGGAGGGGAGGCACTGTGTTGGGTCAGCTGCCAGCAAGCATCTGTGCAGGTGTGTGTCTGTGTGAGCAGCTGTGTGACCGTGTGTTTGTGTGTGTGTGCCCACCCGTGGGGTACACGTGCTTAGCCCGGCTGCTGGATTAACCTGGTGCAGGTGCTGCAGCATCTCCTCATCCGTCTGGTTACTCAATTCAGCTCTAACAAAGACATCAACAGTGCAAGCAGAAGTCGTGTTTCTGAACAAATGTCAAGAAAATAGCTATTTAATTCAAATTGCTCTGAATATTGAAATACTTGCAAATGGATATTAACTCATCCATGGAAAAAGTGACAAAGTACTTAATCAATACAAGAATTCAGAGGTTCTTTTTGTTCCTTCCCAATGTGAAGAAAAATTGTGACTGAAAAAGATAGTAGAAACAAAAATATAAACCAGAGAATGTGGTACATAAATGGCAATACAGGTTAAATTTTCTACTCAGAAGGAGTTTATATATTCATTCATTCTCTATCTATTGTAAAAACTGAAGGCAGGGGTATGAACCATAGTGTATTTATAAATGGAACTAAACTTTGTTATACAGCTATTCTATATTTAGATAGTGGGGAATTTGTGGGTGAAGCTAGGTCACAAAGAACAGCAGATGATTAAGCTGGCAGCACCAGCCCAGCTGGAAACTGTGCCCTACTATAGGAGAAAGCAGCCAGACAAGCCAGAGATTCTCCATTTCTGATAAATGAAGTGGACGTTTCTGTGAGACAACCGCCAAGAGACAATATGTGAGAGAGGTCTGTGCTACCGTCCCTCATATATCTGTGTTGAAAGGTGCTGCATAAAGACTCTGGCACATAAAGGTTGAATCACAGTCCAAGAGAAAAAAAAGTGACTTTCAATTATCTCAAATGCATTTCCACTTGTTCAGTTTACCTTTTATGTTTGAAATATGAATTAAAATGTGTAAAGCAAACCTCATTTTTGTCAAGTGAAAATAGCTTACATGGGCACACTTGATTTATGTGAAATTATTCAAGGCTTCTGTGCAGAAATGCTTCCATACATTCATATTGTCACTGTTCACATGAGTTTGAATTTTCATATCTGGATATTCTGGGTGATTCATGCTTCTGAGGATAAGATGTTGCAGCAGGCTTGAAAGCTAAATCAAGAAATGAAAATATATAGCTATGGTGTCTGGCACCTGCCCGTGCCTTATCTTCATATTCTGCTTGTTTGGGCAGCTGATGCCTGTGTAACCTTTTCATTTTTCACATCAGAGTTGTTTACCTTGATGGTTAATAATAATATGAGACAAAGAATAGTAAAATTTCATATACTTGAAACTTGAGGCCCTGCTGAATTCTGAGATGTGTCATGCTGTACGTGGGCTCAGTCACTGGAGAAGAAAAGTGACATTAGGAGGAGTAAAGGTGCACAGCTGTTGGTTTTTCACATTATGTTAAGAAGATCAGGAAAGCAAGAATTAATTTATTGGGGGATGCTGCAGAATTAATACTTCTTTAGCATGGAGTCTCAACTCATGCTTTGAAACAAAGCAAAAGTTTACCACAAAAAGTGTGCCCCTCTGGCTCTCCCAACCTCTTCAAGAAAATAGTTCCAAGGGATCCGTGAATAATGCTTGAATAATGCAATACGGCTCACTGAGTTATTTTCTCTTCTCTGTAAAGATGATTATTTGTCTACAATTTCCTTTGAATGTACAGACATAAAAGTAGTTTTTAGCACATTTAAGGCCAGACATGCAAACTGGGTAGAAGCTCTGAAGGCTGGACTGAGTACCAACACTTTCAACACTGGGCAGAGTAGGCAGCTGGAGTGGGTGGAAGTCCTTGTTTGCTTATGTTCGTCTTCAGGGATGCTGTTGATACGAACATAATGAGAATACTGCTTTATGTTTCCTGAGCTTCCATGACTCTGAGCTACAAACTGAAGTGGGTCAGGATCACATTTTAGGGATTAAAATTAGAGTGACTTAAAATATTTGTGTCATTGCAGATCATACAGGGGCAATTTTGAAAACTATTTTGTGGTAAAGCTGTTCATATGATCACAGAAAAAAATGGTTGATAGATAAGATTCCTGTGTACTTTATGGTGCTTGAATGAAGGACAAATCCAACTATGTTAGATCCCTTTGTTTATTGACTTTTTGCTTCAAACCCTGCTGCCTTTTCAGCATTTAGTAGATTTCTTATTTGGAAATTCAGGACATGCTTTAAGGTCTTCATTAAAGACCTTCATTAAAGTATAAATTTCATAAAAATTTTGCACATTTCTAAATTTCTGCTTTAGTAGCAGATAAAGCTTTGCCAAAGACTGAGTTTTCTGCAGAAAATTGCTACTTCCTTTAGAGTTCTAGCTCAATCTGCATGCAGCAATGTTCTTACATTCACCTGGGAGATGTCATAATACCATCTTCTTTTTAATCCTGCGACTGGTAAAGAAGGCTGACTGATTTCTGAATTGTTGTTTCTTCTTAGGAAAGTAGGTATAAAACAAGTATAACTAAAACTGTTGGGGTTTTGTTGGTTTGGTGGGTTTTTTTGGGTATTTTTAACAAATGTAGGAGTTGTAAGTATGGGAATGATTTAGTTTTTAAATTCAGAATTGTAATTAAATCCCATTAGAGAATTTCCAGGAGTCTGGAAAAGTGTCATCAGTATGCTAGGGAACAGCCCTGAACCTAATAAATGTCATGATTTTTTATGTATTCCCATTTTTACTGGATAGATATAGGAAAGAGTTATGGACAGGTTTTTGAGGGAATCTTATTCATGTATAAATATAATTCTTCTAATATCTATAATAATTGTCATAATTGTTGGATATCTCTGTCCATATCTACCTTTAAGAAGTAACTTTTCTATTCAGAAAAGTTCACACACGTCCAGAGTTAACAAGAGATAAACACCTAATCCTTCAGAAACAAGACATCTCTTCATGGGATATTTTAATGCAACTGCTCAACAGCTGAAGAGAAGACTAAGTTAGCATTGAAACTGCATGACAGGATGTGTCTTTAGTTGAGAACTGTGTGAGATCATCAAGCAAAGAGAGGGAAAAAGAGAGAAGCCATTCAGCAGCACCTTGTTTTCAGTAATGTTTTCAGGTTTAGTGCTAAAAAGAAGGCAAATTGTTTTTGCAAAAGGGATGATTTGGTGATAAAGACATTCTAGCATTTGTTGACCTTCTGAGTCATCAGAACAGAGTAACAATCAGTTGTTCCTGAACACAGAACACAGCTGCTTGAGCACACACTGGTGCACTATATGGTAGACATCTTTTTAAGCACCTCCACCTTCAAAAAGAATGCATTTTTTCCAGTCATTCTCATATCAAGTGTTGGGTTTGTTTTGGTTTGGTTTTTTTGCCCTTCTTATATAATACTTGGAAAAAGTATTTTTGTTTAATAGTTCCCCTCCATTCCCTGCAAGTGAAAAACCACACGAGAAAACAGATGCTCCATGAACAATTGCAATATATGCAACTTTGCAGAAGAGAACCTGGGAGTTCTGGTGAAAACCAAGTGGAACATGAACCAACATAGTGCCCCCACCATAAAAAGGGCTGATGAAAGTCTGTGCTGCATCAAACAAAGTAATGCCAGCACAATAAGGCAGGTGGCCCTTCCTATTTACTCAATAATGGTGAGACCACACCTGGAGTGCAGTGTCCAGTTCCAGACTTGCTGGTACAAGAGAAACATGGAGAGAGTCCGATGAAGATGCGTGAAGATGATCAAGGAACTGGAGCACCTCTGCTGTGAGCACAGGCTGGGGCTGTTCAGCCTGGAGAAGCGAAGGCGCAGGAGCATCTTGCTGATACATACACATACCTGAAGGGAGGGGGCAAGGAGGATGGAGCCAGGCCCTTTTCAGTGCTGCCTCTGACAGGACCAGAGGCAATGGGCACAAATTGAAACACAGAATATTCCATTTGAACATTGGGAAACACTTTTCACCATGAGGGTGGCTGAACCCTGGCACAGGGTGCCCAAGAAGGTTTTGGAGTCTCCATCCTTGGCGATATTCAAAAGCAGTCTGAACATACGGACAAGCAGATATAGGTGTCCCTGCTTGATCACAGGGGTTGGACCAAATGCCATTCAGAGTTCTCTTCAATCTCAAGCATTGTGTGATTCTGTGATTCTATAAATGAAAGGAATGGGAGCAATAATAAATCTCTATTAACTTGTAATTTTCCAAAGAAGCAATAGTACTCCATTTTTGCTATTCTGGCATATGGTGCTAAATAAGGGTATAAAAATTACACTTCTTCAGCATCATTGGTTCCTAAGAAAAAGCAAGAGCCATCATCTCCTGAATTATGAGGAGATAGTATACCTAGAGGCATTTCACGCTATGGTATTATCTCCCTATTGCAGTCTGTAGAAAGCTAAAGGGATTTTCATCTGTAAGGGTACACTCGCACAGCTTTTCATACTTCTGTCTCCTCTGGGAATATACATTGATCTGCTGCAGTGAAAACATTTAGTATCATTCTGACACATCTCCGTTTTAGCACTTTATGACTCACTGGCCCAAGATTTCCTCACTAACAATCTTGGGAACTCTGACTGAAATGAGTAGCTAATTTAGCACTAAATTTGTAAGTAGCACTAAAATATCAAACGTACTATTAAATTCAGACTAGTGGCAATCCATATTTTACTCACCGTGTATGACCTATGCAGTACAATGCTTTTTTGATTTCTTATTATCCTTTTATACTACCTCTAACATTTTTGTCTGCAATCCAAATATAAGTGCTATTCTATGGAGTTCTGATAACAAATATTTTAATAGAAAGTTGTTTTTTAAAATTAAGCTTAACTCATAGTGAGTAACATATAGGTATACTACTAATATGTTTTTTAAATTTTTATATAGTAACTTTATTGAATTATATATCTATCTGATTAGTTTTACAATTATTGGAATCCCTAATATATCCATATCACTGACTTATAGGCATGTATGTATAGACACATGGAGTATAACTATATGTTTTAAGAATATGACACATTTTCATAACTTCTCTGTAAGAAAGCTTTAACTTCAAATAAAATGTATTTGGGTTTATATTCATATACTGTAGGAGTACAGAGTTTCATTATAGGAATATTTTTATATTCCTGTAATGTAAGAGTATAGATTTTTTTTACTTTTAATTTATCTGAAAGGAAGCTTTGATTTTAAAGAAAATGTTGATGGGGAAATTAGTTAATTTTATGTAATTTTGCCTTCCATGTAATTGTCAGTACAAGTTCTTAATTAAGATTATTGTCATAATTTTGTTCAAGTATTTTGTACCAAGAAGGTGATGTTTTATTAAAATGTGGAAAACAATATCAGATTGATTCCAGTTTTTTTAAAGAAATATGTTTCATTTTAAAAAAGACAGAGATCATACAGAAAAGTCAATAACATAAAAATCGACACGTATATTTTTTCAAGTTGACCCAAAAAAGAAGTTTTAGTGTATTATAAGGATGAGAAAATTAAATTCTCTTTCTAAAGGCTAATTTTTATTTAATTTTTATTTAATTTTTATTGTTCAGAACATCAATAAAAGGCCTTTCAGGTCAGTCAATAGCTCCCCCTAACACAAGGAAAGCATTTTTCTCATGCAGTTAGACTTTGACATTCTCTTTTGACAGGGTTGGACTGAAGGGGATACTTGGGATGACAACATGTACCACTTATGTCAGAAGAAGATAAAATGTGAAGGTTTAGCTTCCAAGGACGGAAGCAGGTGTTAAAACCAAACAATATTTTCTGGTGTGTCTAATTCAAACCTATTAAAACAAGTATCTTGCAGAGTATTGATATTCAAATAGCCCTGGAGGCTCGTGTGCAGTGGGTTATTTTATAGTATCATGCACATAATTAGGTGACCCCTGAGGGAAGAAATCAGTGCTTATGTAATTCAATTGAGGTCAAAAGCAGTTTCCAAACTGGGTTGGCCCCCCAGGGTATTGTAACAGGAGATAATTTCTAAGGCACAGAGGAAAATTCCAGCCGGCTTCTGTCCATCTCCCTCCACTTTTCTTCTCTCTTCCCCATGCCTGAAGCACTGCCCTAGCACTTGCAGCTCTGTTGGCTCTGGAAGCTATGTGGAAAAGGCAATCTGTGATTTCAGATATCAGAGCCAGAAAGTGTGGGAGTCAGCCATTCCAGAGTCTGGGAAAAAAAACCCGCTCAAAACAACAAACAAAACCCAAATCCAATAAAGGGGAACCTTGCATATAAAATTTGTGAACTGCTGTCCTGAACAAATGGACCAGAGGCCACAGACTGCTGGGGGCATCAGATCCTGCCACCAAGGGGACGTCAGTGCAAGAGAGCAATTCTGGTTTCAGCGTGGAACCCTGGCCTTGCTCCCTCACCCTGTGCCCAAGGCCTCAGGCGTGTCCTCAAACAACCCTGCTGTTATGTAGAGGCTTTAAAAATTTTTGTGCGAAAGTTTTAAAGCTCACAAAGAGCCTTTGGAGCTACAGGCCAAGAGCACGAGTAGATTATCAATAACGTCCTTTTATTTCTCTCTTGAATGAAAGTTTTCCTCTCCAGCTTTCAGGCATCCAAATAACTATAACAGAAGTTACTTAGACTGAAAAAGGACAAAATTGTGTCTGCAAAATCATGAAAAAACTAATTAATGAAGTCAACAATAGTTTGTCCCAGAAATGTGATGGACTATTTATAGAAAGTGGATACTGACATCAGTGGCTAAGTTTGCTTATTAAAATAAAACTATGAAGAAAAGAGTTTTCTCAGTCTTTCTTTTTAAATGTCCAGTTTAGAAGGAGTTGGAAATAAAGTTACTTTTCCAACTCAGTTTGTATGATGAAGAGAAACATAAAAGAGATTTTTCAGCTTCCTGTTTGCTCTCCAGTTTGTTTATCCTTTTAAATAGCACAATGACAAAGCACCAGAGTGGACAAGTCACGGCTAGAGTCCCAGTTTCCCTCCTGTCATGAATAGGGATGATGAGGGGTGCTGCCTGGAGATTATTGAGCTGCATAAATCCACCACTGAACTCTCTCTGGTGAGGCTGAAGAGGGGATTGACAATTACCAGAGGTTGTTTTGAGGAAAAAAAACAGAGCTTTGTAAGCGTAAACCCATCTGGCCCATTTTAGAGATGTATTTATAAAGAAACTATGCTTTAAGTGCTTAATTCTCTAAGGAATTCCTTAACTGTGCATGTGAATATTGCAAATGCTAAAGTTTAAAGAAAGTGTTCTTGGTTATGTGTGTGCTGTCTTGTCTGTTTCACCCCTTGTGTCTCCTCTTCTTCCCCCTACTTTTCTCTCTAACTAGTTACCTGTTAATTTAACTTAGAGATAAATATGATTTAAATGGATTTGTTGTCTTAAATAAAAACCACCAAAGAGCTTCTTGCTTCCTGGTTTTGTATTTTGTACTTTTAGATCTCATTATTTTAGTGTTTGAAAATCTTCTGAATAATAGAAGTAAATGAAAAGCTTCACTTATATGTATGAAAAGTTTCTAGTTAATTTTGTACTTCTGAGCACTTGTGACTGGACAGATTAGGGAACAATTAATTCAATAATTTGTCACCTCTTCTTATCACCATGTTCAGGAAGAAAAAAAGGCAAACAAACAAAGAAACCTTCCCCCCCCACCCCCAAGTATCACGTGATAAATGAGCTAAAGCACAATTACTTTAGCTAATATAGGTTATTAAAATTCCTTAAAGTCATGTCATAGAGATTTTTGCTTGTTTTATTTATTTCTTATCTGGTACCTCCAGTAAGAGATATATGGAAAATTTTCTTACTTCTAACAGATGAGCATTTGTTACCCTCTGTGGTGCGTGCGTGCTCCAGAGGGCTCTGCTGCATGCTTCTTTTTCTGCTTCCTGAGAGTTTTGACATCTATTGTTTCCTTCATGCTCTAGCTGTAATCACCAAGTTCACCTCCTCTTTCTTTCCTCTTTTTCTTCTTCTCCTTCTTCTTCTCCTTCTTCTTCTCCATTCCTATGTGAGAACTGCTTAATTTTTTTTCTCTCTTTCTGTTCTGAGAGTCCATTAGCTTAGCTTATTTTCATCATACTGTTTGTGTTGCTCTGCCTTCTATGCCAGTCTTTTTGAGTTTTGTTTCACCCCAGCAGCCATGTTTTTTGACACAGAGTATATGAGTCAGATTGACAGGGCAGTTAGTATTTAGAGTCAAAATGAGAAAGTCTGTGTCACCAGTGGGCATCTGGAACTGTAGGGTTTTTTGATGATACTTTGGGCTTTTGAAAGTAAATTCTTTTGGGGAACTCAGTTGGCAAAGAATTCATCCAAAACTTTTCAGTACCTTGTATCTGACAGTTTAGAAAGATCCTGTTCAAACAATAGATTTTAACATTCTGAGATATTTCCAAAATGCTTCTCTTATGGAGCAGGAAGCCTTAGCAGCATCTGGTAGAGGATCTGCTGTTGCGATGGAAACTTGGATGTGCCTCAGAAGGAATTCTATCCCTGGCAATTGACATTGTCACTGTTGCAGAACAGAGTTCTTTAGTACATCAAAACATTAAATCATAGTTTTTGCACAATTCACTCTGAGTACTGAAGGATCCCTATGCAACAATTTTACTCACCTTGCTTCTTTAGAGAATGGGAGGACAGTAATGTGTCCTCCCTTTATTTTTTCCCCCTGCTACGTCCTTCTAGAAATATTTAAATCATGAGGTTCAGTAACATGAACAAAACATGATGGACAGACACACAGGAGGGAATTAAAGAGCATATTTAATTGTGAAAGTTGTATAGCCAAATACATCCCTATGTACTGCTGCCTGTCATGCAGTAACAGGATACTCTCATCTAGTTGAATATCAGAGGCTGATGGGTTGTTCAGAACTCATTTCCAAGGGATAAGTCTTCCAAGAACAAAGAAAAAAGAATTTTGCCAATTTGGAAAAATGGAATTAGATGACTTTTTATGTTGTTTTCAAGCCACATGATAAACAAACAAACAAAATATACCAAGTAACACCTTAATGGAGAAATAACATGAGGTACAATAATAAAAAAATATTCTTTAAAAAGTGGATAATTTAAAATTGCATGTACAGGTAAGAATGGTAATTGACTCTTTACCAGCTTAAAAGCAGCAAGAGTGATACATATTCAGTGGGTCCATTATTTGATTTGCATAAAGTTTAAACAACTTTATTTGCTTTATACAGTCAATTCTTGAATAAATAATTCATAATAAATTATACTTACATCTCCATTAAAAGGAAATAATTTTGTGTTTGTTTTCCTTACAAGTCCACAAATTAACTCAATAGTTAAGGGTCATTCTATTCCAGAATTTACATTTCTAAGATTATTCTCTAGCTTGATAGTTATTTACAGATTCCTTTTTGGGGTTACATTTTCTGTAGAAAATTAGACTCTAGAGTTCTTCGAAATAAATTTTCTTATTCTTTATCCTTAAGCATTTCTATCCCCTCATACTGGAGAAAGGAAAATGGAAATGGATATTGAGAAATAGATCTTTGAGATTCTTCAATGTCTGATACGCATGGGTCTATTACAAATAAGCAATCAGCTCATAGAGGCTGAGAATGAAGATAAGGAGATGAATGTTTCCTCAATGCTCTCTGCAGGACCCTCTTTCAGCAGGTCAGGGGTAAAATGCACTTACAAAACAGTAGGAGAGAAATCTTACATCATCACTGTGTGTTCCTGGGGAGTACTCAACTTTATAGACTCATTTGCTGCCCACCTGGAAACTCAAATGAAAAAAAAAATATATATATTTTCAAGTAATTTTATGTTTTAGCCTGATTGAAGCACACAGTGAAATGTGGGAAGGCAGACAAAGTTCCCTAGTCTCTGGCTGCCTCCCATACGAACATACAGTAGCAGAAGTAGTAACAAGTTCCGGGAGAGAGCAAAGGCTTATGAAGTCTGTAGGTAATGCAGAAGCAACATTTTGTCCTGTGAGAAGGGCACTGAAGGCTGAAGTCAATAAATTGTCAGTGCCTTAGATTGAAACATCTTTCATTCTACAATTAGAAGAGCGACGAGACTCATTTTAATTGAAGTCTGCAAAAAGATTGCCACTTTCACTTCAAGGTGTGCTCAGAGCTGATGAATAGGTGGCTCTTGGTGTATTGCTCAAGTTCCAATTTTCCATTTGCCCCTGGCACTACAACATGATCTCTTCACCCTTGAGAGCTGCCATAATCGTGTCTGTGAGCAACTTGGTTGTCTAGTTTCATAGGTAAATACATGGAACCTTTGTTTACTTATTTTTGGGGAAATTGTTCTCAAATACAGAGTAATGACATTAGTGTTATAAGGATTTTGATGAAAGGGAGAGAGAAACCCTTAGATATAGAGTAAGGCCAACCACTGTCTTCTAAATATTGTAATTAGTGGCGAGAAAGAAGTAAAATTATGGTGACCAGCTATAAAATAGTCACAAAATACAATGTCTGATTTTCTAAATTTTGCTTGGAATGAAAAAACAATGTCATGTGCATTGGCATTTATTCTTTTTTTTCATATTAGACTATTGTTTCTATTTTTATTGCATTACAGAAACTCAACTTACTGTATGAAAGTGTCCATTTCGCTGACGGTGGGTGAAAATGACACTGGACTCTGCTACAATTCAAAGATGAAATATTTTGAAAAAGCTGAACTTAGCAAAAGCAAGGAAATTTCATGCCCTGAAATTGAGGATTTTTTATTTCCATTTAGGGAGCCTGAAATTCTGTGGTATAAGGTAAGGAATGCCATAGATTTATACCTGCAACAACATATGCAATGTTCTTATGATATTCATGATCCAAATGGGTTATGAAGCTTGGATTATTTTAAATTTTGTTAAGAAGAGACAACAAAACCAATGATAGAATGAACTAACTGAGACAGAAATTCAAATGCTTCTTTTGGTAAACTTTATGAGATATCTGTGCATGCTACCACCTGAATGAACAGCTTAATTTTACAGCATAAAATTCATCAAAGACTACCAAAACTTTGTTTTCTACATATATACCTAAGGTTACATTTGCAAATATAATTTAATTGTTTATATCAATAACTTTATTTCATATTGTATACTGATTTCTAGATCATTACCTAAGGGACAAGTTCTTGCCAATATTGCTACCTGTGGGCAGTGAAGTTCCACGAACATCAGCTTGAGTACTGCAATTCTTACTATCTACATGAAATACTCAGTACTTCAATTTCCCATTTAAATACCTGAAACACTTCACTAAATCTGAAATTTTTGTTCCGTATATTTTGTCTACACACCTAGACATCTACAGATGTCTGTGTAAATAGGAAGTCCTAGTTTAAGCATGCACTGCTGTGCATTCCAATAATTTTTATAAGTCTGATAATTTGCCTGATAACTTAAATGGTTTCAATTATGTTATACAAGATTATGCTATCTAATAAGTAAAGTTTTGTGGCCTAGAAAGATAATGACCAAATTAACTGATGGCATATCTAACAGAGGAGAAATGTAACCAACTATTTGCTTATTTGCTTCTTGGATTTTCTGTTTGTAATACAATATTTTTGTGGATTAAAAACACGACTTTTCTAGGTTCAGAGAGCTTTGATTCTAAGACCTTTTTCTCATCTTCTTCTGTTTCTCTACATTTAAATTTTTTTTTAAATTGAATTAAAAAGTAAAAAAAATTATCACCTGCAGCCTGTAGCTACTGATAATGTAAAAGTCATAGATTGCACACATAAGTGTAATGGAAAATAAGTAAATTACATAGAAACCACTCGGCAAACTAGCATCAAAAGAAAACCTCCAAAGGAATCAATTCCCTTTTCTGCCAGAGGCACAAATATAAAATCAGCTGATAATATTCCATAGCTATTTCTCATTTTAATCACCACCTAAATAGATGGGATTTTTAGATATTTAGTCTATACAAATTTATAACTAGCCTGCACTCTAGCCTAGCCACCTCAGCTTTAAGCAGCACTGCCACAGTGATCCATTCTAAGTGTAAGAACACTGAAGTGTTATATTCTCTTTAAACAGGAATGCAAGTCTAAGACGTGGAGATCAAGTATTGTGTTTAAAAAGGACACTCTTGTCATTCGGGAAGTTAGAGAGGATGACATTGGGAATTACACTTGTGAGCTAAAATATGGATTCTTTGTTGTCAGAAGAACTACGGAATTAACAGTTACAGGTAATTACAGGCTCTTGCTATCTCTTATATTTAGGAAAAAAAACCCCTTAAATATTGTGGTTTGATTTATGTGTGTTTGAGTTATTACACCATTTGCACACAACTTTGTCATGATAAGAGTGGTTGATGAATTAAAACTGTTCTTTATACTTCACAATGGCATCTTTAATGCCTTGACAAGTCTGAGTTTTGTTCTGTTCCAAAAGCTTGTGGGCAGCTCCTTTTTTCCCACTGGAAAATGTGGTCAAGGAACAGGTAAAGTCAGAAAGCATGACCCTTAATAGAAAAAAAGATCATTAAGTCTATGATACCTCATCATGTTATTTAAAGATTTGGGACCTGAGAATAGCTGTAGCAATAACTCAATAGTGCAAGCTCTAATTGTCTTTGGGTATGAGAATAGTGGTAGCCAAAGCCCAAGAGCAGTAGCCCTGTCCCAGTGAGACCATTGCAAGTGTGACAGGGGCATGAGCAGTGCATGACTGAGAGACAGGAGAATTCTTCCTCCAGTATTCTCTCCCTGCTTTCTGCAGTTTATAATTCAAGAACTTCCTGATCTCAGTCATGTCTGTGGTTACTAATGAATCTATTTTACAATAATCTGATTCTTTTTTTAATCCATTTAGTCTTGGCTCCAAAAACATTTTGAAGTATGAAGTCCCACATAGTAATTATGCAACGTGAATAAACTCAACAATTCAGCAAAAAAGCAATTGCATAAAATGCATTTAATATAACCTGCATCTAAAACTACTATATTAATATGTAAAATCCTTTATTGATGAAAACAAAATATATACTGTAATAGTAATGTCCACAGCAGCAGAACAGTATGAAGACTGGTCCATTGAGTTTTCAATTCCTCACCAGGTTTCTAAACTTTGTTTTACAATTATGCAAAACATATAGCTGAACATATACCTAAAGTAGAAAATGAGCTTTTAGAATTATAGGATTACAATGGAAGACAGGAGTGCATCATGATCTGTGCAAGGCTGTGTAGTTTCACAGTATATTTCCTAAAAGAAGGTAGAATAAGGATTTTCCTGTCAAACTAGAGGTGAACTAGATCCATGTGGTTGACAAAAAACCTTGCATGTATAAGCTCTTGCATCTTCAAAATACTTAGTAAACCAAGCAACAAATCTTCAGGAATAATTATGTGGGCTTTCCTTGATCATGTTTAGTATTTAGTATGTAAATCTAAGGCACAGTGGAAACTAGTCACACGCTTTAGATTTAATTGCAACAGTTTCCTTTAATGGTGAAAAGTTTTCTTTCTGTTTCAATGTATCCCATTTGCCCTCCACATTAACAGAAATTAGTGCGTTATGGTATGCCATTTTCCTTTGTTACATAAGTCTGGAAATCATATTATTTATGCTGTTTTGGGAGATTTCAAGTAATCAATCATATTTATTTAAATTCAATAACCAGGATCTCTTTGTTGTATAGAATTGATTTATTTGGTCAGTACAGACAGGCAATTACTGTACAGTGATTAACCTCACAATAAACATCCATATACTCTGTTTCATTGACTCTAATACAAAGCAAGCAGAGACAGATTCTTCGAGCACGTGATTTATACCAGAAGGAGGTTGTCAATTATCTTTTGCAGCGTATGATACATGGATTTGAAGAGTACATATTCTCTCCATCTTTAAGTGATCCCTTCTGTCGCTATGGTTGGTGCTCCACTGCACAGCAGTATTTCAACAGGTTCAGGCTGACAGAAAAGAGAAAGAAAAAAAATGTTGGAACCAGATGCATGTTGCTATTTGTAGGAAGAGTTTAAAAAAATGTAATTCATCACTTGTAGTGTAGGTAGGAGTTCAGTATTTAATGTTTAACTAGACAGAGACAGAAAGAGGCTTGGCTGATTTTGAGATGTTAAAAATGAATGAGTGTATATGGAGGGAATTATTCAATTTCCACCTCTGCAAACCCCAGCAGATTTAAGGACAACCTCCAAATTAGTAAACTCCTTTGGCATTACTGTAGGTCTTCATATTATCCTTATAATATTACACGAATAAACAGAGTAAACAGATAGATTTACGGATGGTGCTACTAATTTTTGTTACACCTGCTCCTCACTGCTTCTTGTCTCCGAGCAACTGTGGAAGGTCTCCCATTTCAGGATCCCCTTCTTTTTGCCACACAATGCACTTTGGCAGACTTCCTGTCTCCTGTAGGGAAACCTGCTGCCCTTACCGACTATTAATAATGGATGTAATTATATACACACAGTCTTTTCAATATTGGTGTTGTATATGCTTGTTATGATAACCTCAGTGCTTTACAGCTTAAATACCCGTAAGCTTAAATACTACGTGCCTCATAGTGAAATATGGAGTGGCTCATATTCTGATTTATGATAATAAATTGAAATATTAGATGTGAATTAACCCTTTTTGAAAAAGACCAAACTCACTTTATAGGTGGTATCCATCTCATCTAAGTATAGCAGTTGAAAATATCGAAGCCATGGAAAAAGATAATCTTCCTTCTTTAAAAAAAATGAGAAAAAAATTGTCCTTCCTTAAATTATAAGCACTCAATGCCACTTTGGGCACACCTTTAAAGTAACAACCGGTTTATGACTCAGGTTTTTGGTTTGGTTTGATTTGGTTTGGTTTGGTTTGACTTAGTTTTGGTATTTTTTTTCTTTGATCTTAATAGAATCTTTTAAAATTTTTGGAAGATCTATATCTCACACTGAAAATATACTATTGTCTAAGTGATTTGAATCAAGTTCCTTATTGTCCTGAAATCTGACTTAGAAATTACCTGCTTTGCAAAACAAAAACTGTACACTGATTATTCTAGCTTGTAATAGTCACATAAAAAAGCATGATAGGTAGGTTCTTTAGGTTTGTGGCTATGCAGTTACACTTTTTAAAATGTTCTGCAAGGTACAAAGTCATTAGGAGACTTCTATAATTCAGATTAGCAGTTTTTCTTTTATATGTGGAAATTTAATTAAGGCATACCTGCTCTCTCTGGCATCCTTAATTAAGAGTATGTTTGGTACTGGGAAGGAGTCATATTAGAACAGTATAATGTTAATTTAGTCGTAGTGCACAACACGGATCAAAAATATTTTCCTTCAGTGATTTAATTAAATGTTAGGTTTAATAATATTCTTGTTTTACATATAGTACCAAGACATTTGCAAACTCTTTCTGCTTTTGCAGGATTTCATTCAGGTCAAATGAAGTCCAGCCTGTGTCTGAGAGAAAATGTAATTGTCCCCACTGCAATAACAAATAGTTCTTCATCATGAACATCATAAAGCAAACACACCTTCATCAACCTTGTAGTTGTAATATTATTTCTTCAAATTCTTCATTTCTTTTTTAGTTTTAAATTTCAAAATATTTTCCCCATTCTGTTAAAAGTAAGAAGACCTCATACCCTGTAGAAGGAATCAGAGCTAGTCCTGGTTCTTAGTCCTGAAGCCTTTCCTCAGAGATACCCTTTATTGTCTTTATTCATTGATTAGACCCCCAGAAATTCCCTTGAAAACAACTCCTGCTGGAATGAGCACAATTTTAGATTTACAGATTTGAGCATGTTTACAATCAAGCTATAGGAATAATAAATTGACAGAATTATTTTTATTATTTAAATTTACTTTGCTTGGTTTAACAAATTTCTACTATAATCTTGAAAGTGCAAGTTTACTCTTTTTCATCTTCAAACCATGACTTTTTAATCTTTAGATATTTTAGGCCTAAAAAGGAATGCAATTTTTCTGTTTCACAGTTATACAGTAGCTGACTCTTAGTGCAGCTTAAAGTTTGGGATATGTTCAATAAGCTTTGTCACTTTTGCTTTCTGACAGAATTAGTCTTCATTGGCATACCAGAAAATCTTAAATGACTACACATATGTATGTGCTTTTAGAGCTGAAAAGATCACTGTAAAAATAAACAGTATGAAGAAATAATTAGGATTGTATTATCTACCGAGCCTCACAGCTCACTAAGTGTGGATTTTTATACACAGCTAGACACCATATTTTGTGAATAAAAAAACCAAACCAGACAAACAAAACAACAACAACAACAAAGAAAGGGACGCACACACACACATGCTTTGAAGGTTATGGCCTGCTTCAAGTGCCCTGTATTCCAACTGTATAAGACAAAACGTTTACCCAAAAAATGTTGGCTTCAGTATTTTCCAGGTGTGCTGCTCTTTCTCATTCAATACATTGGAATGCAGAAAGGTGCTGCCATAAGTGTGCACCTCTTTACTTTTATGAAGTGCTAAGTGTGAAAAGTATTAGAGAACAAAAAGGGTTGTTTTCCAAGCATTCAGAGCTTGAGCAAAAACTCTGCTTGGTTTCTGCAGTTAATGACAGGGATGAACCATGTTGGATGTACCCAGCTCCTCCTTGATTCAGCTGATCCTAATATCAGAGCTGATATTAATTCCTTTTTCTCATCATTAATTTAATTCAATTCCAGAACATAGTCAGATGGAAGTCCTATTTACCATTATTCCATGCAAAGACTAATAAAATGCAAAGCAAACAATAGATTCATTATGAAAGCAGTTTGTTCAAAATACCAACCTACCATTTTAAAACACATAAAATCCTGTAGGTTTAACAAATTCATGGCTGCAGAGTGGGCTGGATGGTGTTTTTCGAAATTAGAAATGATTGATCTGCTTTTATAGTGCAATCATCTTGGTACGGCTGAAAACAAGGGTCTAAATTAATTTCCTGTGAGCATTTGAGTAATAATAATCAAAACATTATGTAGATATTTGATTAAAACATTCTCTATAAATGTTCATTTGACAAATTTATTGTAAATGGATTTAGTGGGTTATTCAAAAACAGCCTTATATGATGATAATAATGAGCAAAGCTTTATGTATTTTACTTCAAAGGAAGTGCAGATGATGTTATGTACTCTCTGTTACAAACTGAAATTATGAATTAGAAAACCAACTTCAGCAATTTAGCAAAAGAACAGATACAAGAGTTAAAGGGAGACAAAATTCCAGCTGCATTTTCAACCTTGCTGCTGGTAACCCGAAATTTCTTCCTTTGTGATATGCTGAATTGGGGTGCTCACAAAGACAAGCTTTATTAGAGATTATTCTCATTATAGTCAGGGTAAAGAGAAGATCCTCTAGACAGTAATTCAAAGAAGTAGACAAATGTGTGTGGTCTGATGAATAACTTGTTTCTTTTGGACAATATGTTTACATTCTTGTCCTCCTTGACATGCTGATGTTTTTATGTTATTTATCAAAATGCCTGCAGGACACGGCCACTATTGCTGGTTTTTTTCCTATTTCATTAATCCTTTTTATACAATTATATTTTTTTCAATTCCCTTGCTATAACCTAGTTCTTCTCCTCTATCTGATGGCAGAACTTCAGACGAGTAGAATTGACCAGTCTCTTCTGCCTTTTTGTGTAGGTAATGTAAAAATAGGACATTAGTTATAAAACCCTAAAATATATTAGAAAGTTTGAGGTTTATTTACCTTAAAGCAAATTTCAGTATTTGCAAGTTTATTTTATTCATCTTTTTTTTCACTGCATACAATGGCCATTGATGCCTTTGCTTATCTCATACATTGTTAACGAATAGAAAAATGTATGTATAGCTTCTGATAGTTGCTTGGACAGATGCTATGAAACAATGTAGTTGATGATGCAGTCATGTCTTCTGCTGGAGTTCTGTACTCGCTGTGGACAATATTGTGCTAGTAAAAGGGGAATGTTTTAATATGTGGTAATAAATAGAAGAAATCTTAGTCCATAAGAGAAATTAAGAATTCCATTTAAATTAGATATTATGCAAGAAGTGCAGTGTCTTACTGTGCATGCTGTTAAATTTATGACAATTTTGCCTATTTCTAAGCATAGTGTTGTTATTGCAAAGCTGAAGACTTTTTGAACTTATACTAATATTTTTTCCTGAAGATTTTTTGTTTCCAATTGTGGCTTTGTGTGTAAGGTTAAAAACTAACGTCAAATAATAACTCCAAACAAATTTGACTTTTTTATATCAGTTGAGAAAAAAAATAGGAAAATTACAGTTCCTAAGTTGTGGAAGTTTTTTTGTGTGAGTGAATTTCCTTTTCTTCATGAGTCATATGAGACTATTGAAATAAAAACCGTGTGAGTGGATATTGTTACCATGATGTTGCTTCCCATTGTTTCAGTTTAGAGTACTGAAGTTCTTAAGATTAACTCCATTCTACAGAGAGAAAGAAGCTGTAGACAAAAATGTTTATCACAGAAATGTGTTAGCAACTGCCAAAGACATAAAAACCTTGGCTCAATAGCATCTTACAAAAATTAAATAAATCTGTTGGTACGGCACCCCAGATGCTTGTTAAACTACCTTTTAAAAGGTAGATAAATTACACTGATTTTTAATGTTTCACATTATTGCTACGGAATCAGAAGACTTCACTTTACTTCTACTTTCCCCTAGAGTATGTTAAATCCACTAATACTGTCCTAACTGAGCATTTGTCACTTCCATAGCTTTTCTTATAAAGCTTTAGATAATTTACCTGTACAGTGGAGTTCCAGGATGGTACTTTAATAAACCAGAGTATAAAATGTGCAAGTACAATAGCATATGGACCTTGTGTTGCCTCCATCCTGAAAACAATCTGTACATATTTTTAAAAACAGTCTATGAACAATTAGAGTACTGAATATTTAGCTTTAAAACCAAGGGCATTTTCCCAATGCTTTCAATGTCTTTTAATTGCCTTAGGCAAATTCTAAACTCAGAGCTACTACGGGAAATGATATTGATAATACCTAAATTCAGGCAGATATTCCAGAAAATTAATGTATTGCATAAGTAAAATACATGCATTGCAAATAATTGCAATTTTTGTTAGAAGCAGAAAGTCTTTGTTTAAAGAAGAAAAGCCTCATTTTAACTGCAGCAATATCACATGGCTACAGCATTAACAGAATAGTAGCCTCAAAATCATGTCGAAGGTATCAGAAATATATGCTACTATATCAAAAAAGCAAATTCTCTTAAAGAGTATTCACATCCTGAGATGACCTCAGAAATATTGTCATCTTCCCTTCAACACATTCCAAGAAAAAAGTGCTTTTTTTCCTGCTCTTGTGTCACAGCATTAATTGATCATCTAAATTATTGTAGTACATAAACAATAGAAAAACAGTGCACGCCAAATTTAAGAAAAAAGTTTTATTTGGAATTCCATTACAAATATAAATCCAAGCTAAAGGCTTAGTTTCTCTGAGTTCAATATCAGTTTGTCCATTGAATTAACAGAGGTGATATTTCACCTTTTGACCTTCTTGTGATGAAAGATCAGAACCGAATTTCATTTTTAAAATTGAAATCAGTTTTTAAGAAATTCAGCTCTGCAAATCACCTTGATGCTTTATTGGTTATTCTGTCAATTTTTTTCAATTAATAAATAAATTAATTTTTAAAAAGAAATTTAAAAATACTTTCTTCATGTTTTAGTAACAGGAAAAACGCATGATAGCTGCATAGTGACCCTCCAAAACAGGATGAACAGCAGATGAAATCTTTTTTTTAACATTATAAAAAGGGAAAACCTGCCCATCTATTTCTACATGACTCTAAAATAGAGATTTTAATTTTGAATCTGGCTGAAACTATAGTTCTTCCTAGTTTCCACACTTTGGTGAACAGTTTGTTTCAGTTCTTACTGGAAAAAGTTTAGGTAAAACACTACTGACTTACTGGAAAAATTACAGGGCTAAAATAAAGCAGTCAAGAGAACTAACACTGTATTCTAGGATACTTTATCTGAAAAGTTTAAAAATTAAAGATATCTGAAAAGGAATAGAAATAACTAAATCAAAATTGTATAATAATTTAACTTCTGATGCTTTACTTATCTGTGTGAGAGCTTAATATAGGAAAACAATTTCACCAACTTGTTTTTTCTTCTGTGTGAACTTGATAACACACAATAATTGAATATGAAAAAGGGATTGGCACTAGAAATGACATTTTCCATTTCTCTAATGAGTTTTTCCTTTCACTGTGGAATATCATATTCACATGCAGAACTGGATTAATTTAAAAATATTAGACATAACTTCATAGAAACACATTTGAGAAAATATATAAATCAGTGAATTTCCTCCACATTCTTTAAACAAAGTGAAGAGGGAGGAGCTGGGGTAGAAAGATGTCTGTGAGTTCTCTCCTTTTCTAAATCATTCTGTTTTTCCTTACTGCATTCTTCCCATGTTAAACAAGAGGGCTGTGTATCTCCAGACACATGATATGAAAAGAAACATCCCCAGTCCTTAATAAGCCCTTTATGGAGCCACTAGTCCCACAGCACAATTCTACTCAAGTTGTGGGAGGTTTATGCATGGTGAGTATATGACCTGTTGTGTGTTTTTTTCCCTAGAAGTAAGATTCCTCTCACCAAAATTTAATATTTACACCCTTTGGCATCTGAGTTGGCTGCTCTTCCTAGGAATTCCATGGCATGACTTTTATCCTCTTTATGCCAATACGCTGAACATCAGACGAGTTGAGTTTTACAAAATTCCACTTCCATCTCTTGACAAACCAAGGAGCTTTAGTTGACAAGCTCAAATGTAGATGTATAACATAGGTATGTAAATCATATGAATCCTACTTTAAGATTCCAGGGTTGTTATGTGTATAACTCTTGGAAATAGTAAGCTGGCTCTACATTATATATTGTTAGAAAACAAGCCTAAAAATTCAAGTCAGCTTTTCAAAGCAGACAAGAACAAATCTGTAGCAGAAATATTATTTGGTTTTTTAAACTGAGATATACAGATGAGAAAAGAAAAAACAAGCTTTGGGGTGTACAAGGCTGTCTTTAGATCTCAGGGGCTTAACATACCAGTTGGTCTAATAAAATGTGTTGCTTCTACCTTGTTATGTCTAAAGAAACATTAGTGTTATTATTTTTCATGGTATTTAAGTTTTCTTAGGATGAAATCACAGCATGCATTTCTTTAGGCTAGCTGCAATGTGCAAAATAAGTATAGGGCTTTTTATTAAAATATTGCAGTTTGGATTAAATTTGGCAGTTAGAATAAAGTGTTTCACATGCAACACAGTGTTCCTTTTTCCATTCTATGCTTTCTTTGAACATGATGATTGTGGCAACAAGACAACTGGAAGCTTTCCTTTTATACCTCACTATTCTCAATTCAACGCAAACTAAACAAAAAGAAAAATGAGTCCACTTTGAAAACAAAGGTTTTGGTTTGAGAGGTGCAATAAACAGAATAAATGTTTTATTAGAAAGTGGGTGGATTATGATGCTTCAGCACAGACATGGTAAATTTATTTTAAGCCACTTCTGTTCAGTACTTACACATATCTCATAACAGGGCATCTTTAATGTTGTTATCTATTTTCTTTAATGCCCAGGTGGGTAAAGAACCTAAGGAGAGATGTGATTTTTGTTTTGTTGTCATATAGCTCTGCCAGAAACCTTGTCTCTTCCATGCACAGCCAAAAGAGAAGTGCAACTTGCCATGAACATCTCCCGCTTCCTCGGCAGCACTGAGCCTGACCCTAGAGCCCAAGCACCAGCTGTCTCACAGTATCCCATGCTGGACTGTCCTAGCATGCCACCACCTCTGAACCTTGGCAGATTTACTTTTATCTTTGTATTTTGGAGTTGGTAGTTACCTCTCAGTTGGTGATTTCAGTGGCTTAAACCATTCTCTCTCTCAAAACCTCTGTGCCCTGTGGAATCACAAACCAGAGACACACTTTGGGTCTAGGTGTCACATCTAAGACCTGCAGCAGCAGCAGGAGGTACATTTGTGGTTCCCAAAAACACTGCTCTGGTTGTTCCTGCCCTCCAGCAAACCACCCACCTGGCCATCCCACCCTGGGGAAAACTCAGGTCACAGCAGTGGACAAGCCAAGACTCGGGAAGAAAGGCAGCACAAAAATCACCCCCTGAGATGGAGGCAGCAGGGACCACTGCTCTTGCAGGGCCAAAGGGAGCACCTTCCCACCTGGCCACAGCCTCCAGCCCAGCAGCCAGCCCTCCATGCTGTGGCGGAGCATTGCTGAAATGCTGTTTTGAATTTTTAGTTGTTTTGTTCCTTCAAAACAATTCCATCAGTTTTTCAGAATTTTTGAGCTAACATTCAGAATTCAAAAAGTCACTCATGAATAACTAGCAAAGGGCAAAAATTGCATTGTGATAAGCTAATTTAAATAGAAATAGGTTCATTCCTTTGTGTGGGTTGCATACGCTTTTGTATTTTTCTTTATAATATCTAGAATTTTATGAACAAATTCAGTTTTTCGAGGAGCTACTCCGACACCATCAGGAAAAATGAAAAATTAAGGCTAGGTGAACTGTTTGTCAGTTTCATCCAGCTGGCAATATCTAGACTATTTGCTTGCATTTGAGCACTGACAGTTTATTAGGATGAATGGGAGGGCAAGAACAGAGATTTAGAAAGAAAAAAACACATCCAAAATGCAGATAATGTGACATTTACTGGAGATTGCGTGATCACAACAGGAAAAGCATTTATTTTTTCCCTATTCTCATTCACAAATAAAAAACTGTACACAATAGGAAATAGTCCTATGCAGCTATTGTTCTTACTAAGAGAGACTCAAAAGACTGAAGAGAAATACATGAAAGTTCTAGTCTGGCTTTTGAAAAGTCAAGGACATTTCAAATACTTTTGCATGAGCTCTGTAATGTCTTATTCTAATACATTATAAATGGTAGTTGGCAGATTACATCTCATATTTTCAAAAGCTAATGTCTGTACTGTTCTGCTCTAGGTGTCTTCTTGTCTGTGTGGTTCAAAAACATCTTTGTAATCTGTCATAGTAGTTTTGATATGCACATAAAGCTGAGAGAACAATGATTTATAAACTCCACTCAGAAATATATGGAGAAGGATGTGCCTGCTGGGGGTGGACAGAAAGCATAAAGCACTGAAAATGTCTTACTTTAAACTATAGTATATATAAATTTAAAAAAAAACCCTATTATAAATACAAGTTCAGGGTCCTGTTATTACTTAACAGTTCGATAAGATACATGGTAACTGTCAGTGCTGGGTTTTTTATGATCTGTCCTTTGAAGACAGCAGTTCTTAAAAATGTTGCTTAATTCAAAAATAAAACTAACCCAAACAAAATAAATTATGGAGGGCTTGGATCTTAGAGGCTACATTGAAACTTTCATGACTTGAAAGTTTTCCTTCCATTTTTGAATGTATGACAAGGTAACTCTTCTAAGAAAACATGCCAGCTGATCTGGTTCCTTTATTAAACTGAGTGCTTCATAGTATGCAAGGGCAGAAAACTTGCATTAACTTGATTAAAAATACTGTACAGATCCAATAGAAAAATAATTAATTTACTCTTGGTATTTTAAAATTATTTTGTATGCAGAAATGAGAGTTTTTTATAAGTAAATTGTTGCAGAATTGATGAATGCATGTGTAGATGGTTCTTATAGATCCTGCTCATGTACATCAAGAACAAATAAAATGAGTAGGATAAGAAATGAAATTCTGATTCAAAATGAATTGGAGGTGGTCTTAATTCTTGTTTGTTTGTGGCAGTTGACAATATCTAGTTAAATTAACTGAACTACTGTTAAATTTTCAGATATGGATTGTATCTTCAACATGCATAGAAAAAGGGTATTTATTTTGTTAGATGCCTTTCAGCATTATCTGCAAGTTAGGATAGAAAAAAGTTGTTTTCTGCAATTTCAACCATTAGAAGAGAAGTCTGGCCAGTGCTAGGTCTGTATTCTGTACAGGATTTTGAGAAAAGTAAAAAATCATTTGCACTGCATTGGGGGACTATTATGTTAAAAGCTTTGAAAGAGGTTGAAAATATACTCATCTACAGCTACGAGACATTTAATGATATTTTACTTATTCAAATAAGTAAATGAATTTACTTATATTTACTTTATATTTACTTATAAATATTTATATACTTATAAACATGCACATCCATTCAGTAAATTTGAATGGGGTTTGCTGATTACCAGTCAACAGGATACATTTCCATTAACGAGAAAAAAAACGAACCTTCCTCTTTTCATTTTCCAAAATCTTTGACAGGTTTGGAGAGGAGAGGAGAAGAGAGGAGAGGAGAGGAGAGGAGAGGAGAGGACAGGACAGGACAGGACAGGACAGGACAGGACAGGACAGGACAGGACAGGAAACACAGGCTGCTTTTGTGTTTGTTTGTTTTGAGGGGAGAAAAAACAAACATCATTTTAAGACTGTTTAGCTGTATTTGACCTTTACCAAATTTTGAGTAACAAGTCTTTGAAGAAATATACAGGACTTTCTACCCTGGAAAGAAAATGCACTTTTAACATGAGAAAGATAATTTTAAAATCTTACTTTATTTTTTGAAAGCTCTTCTATGAGATAAGAGGCACATTTTTTATGCCTATGTAATACACCAACTCTTTTTCCTAAATAAGATGACAGTTTTGCTGGGGGCCAGGGAAGAATTGCTGTGAATTCAAACCAAGGTAGTAGAATATCTGTGGATAGAGTATTTGTTTAAGACAAACATATACTTCTTTCTACTGTGCAATGGGAGCTTGGGAAGACTACAACAACACATCCTTAAAGATTTGGAGGGTATGGGAGAAAATGAATATGCAAATATGGAAGGAGTAAGAGACTTCCACTAGTAGAGATGGGAGAAATACACATAGAGAAGACAGTAATTTTTTTTCTCTACAGGAGGCCGAATGTAAATGTATTTATGATATTGCCTACTGTGGGAATCTGTACCATTTCCCTTAAGATAGTATTGACACTAAAGACTGATGAGCTAGTCAGAAGTCGTGAATATATTGAAGTGAATACAGTTGTATCTGTCATCATGCATGGCTGCTGTAATCGCAGCTTTTAAAACCCACTGTTGTCTTCAACAGTCCATGGTACAATGGAACTCTTCAGAACTACAATAGTTGTTGACATTACATTAAAGAAAACAATACAAGTGGAATGAATGTGCTTAGATTTCTTTTTACTGTCTACAATTTATATATAAAAAGAAATAGCAGAGGGAGAGAAAAACAAGACAAACTATTGTAAAAAGTAATTAAAGATATGAATACTTCAGAAGGGTAAAATACTGCTACATCTATAGGAGAAAGTATTTGGCACTCTTTAAACTATTAAATGGATTTTTAAAAATCTGTATATTTCTATATAATTAATATTATCAGAGTTATCGCACCGAATTTTGTTTCTAATTTCTGTTAAAAAATAAGTTTATGTAAGGCTTTTAGTTTTATATTTACATACCAGGAGGCTGTATAACAAGTGTTTTACTGATTTTCTTGGTTTAAATTATGAGTAGTTAGATTTTAGGAGAAGTTCAAAGTTGACGGATATTTAGTCAATTTTTTTACATTATACATTTCTGTATTTATGTGGTAAAGAAGGTACCCTACCTGAATCTCACTGAAGTGATGCTTTTGTGTAAGTTTACTACCCGAGTTGTATAGATTCATAAAGTGAAAACATCAGCCAAAAGCAAAGCTAAACATCATTTCCTTATTCAAAAAAATCATGATTTCCCTCTCCCCCACCAAAGGGTAGTTTTCAAAATCATTTTAGAATTTATATGAAATCCATTGGAGAGTTTTGCCTTTAGCTGTCAGCTTTACCTTTACCTGTCATCATGAAATACTTCAACTCCAGTATGCAGCCTTTTCCTGTTTGAAAACCTTTATAACTGTTGTCCTAATTTTAAGAAACATAGAAAGTGAGAGGCTCCAAATTGCCTATGAAGCTATTACTGTGTAATCTACTGTATGATTTTCCTTTACTTGCTTAGTTGTTTTTATTCTAGAAATGTCATTATAGCAAAGCAAACAATGCTGTCAAATATATAAACCTATTTTTCTCCCTCCCTAAGGTTGTGTTGGCTACTTATACAGATATTTGTGAAATATATCTGCATCTTATGCACCAATGTTAAAAAAATTGAAATATAAATGCACAAAGAATATTAGAAGAGGATTTTAAAAGACTAAATTAATATTTAATATGGCTTTATTATATAAGTAACCTGTCATAGCCAGTAAGCCCTCCTCTCCCTGCTGCACTGAAAAAAAGCAAAACACCTTAGCTAGAAATTATAATATAATTTTATATATTAAAAATATTTTCAAATTTGTCTTTCAAAATTAAGATAGGAATTTTGCATCCACAGACAAAATTGTTTTAAACTAGTCTTTATTGTCCTTTGGATTGTCCACATCCGGTACTTCACCAAGCTTTGTTAAATGGGTTAGAGTACAATCTGCAAATATTGAAATTGTGAGTCTGAAGCAGCTTGACAACTAGACAAGCATTTAGAATTCTTGTAATCTTTTTTTCATATGTCATCTGTAAGAAAGTGAATGCCTACATTATAAATCAGGCTTTCAAAAATTGCTTGCTATTCCCTTGTTTTCATTCCAGATTTATTTCTGCCCAATACACCAGGAAAAATTAGCTAAATTTAGAACCTTTTTTATTCAGAATCATGAGTCAAGTCTTAATGGTCAATGAAATATGAATGCAGAAGCAAAGGAAAAAAATTATAATTGAGAGCTTAAACTGTGTGGAAGTGAAGAAATTTGGGAGGAGGAAATGTTAGAGAAGGGAGATACTGTAGCAAATGAGGCTCAAAAACTCTTAGCAATGCTAGTGGCAATTAACTAGTTGGATGTGCTGCCTGAAAGATCACAATGTTCACAAAGTCTACTTCCTGAGTGACATAATTTTGTTACTTGCATAGTAGTTCCATCAAATGATTATTTTTGTGACACTGCTAGAGTCGGTGAAGTGTCACCCCTGTCTGGCAGTCGTTCAAGAAAAAACGATTTGCCAACAAAATAAAGAACACCTTCTAAACAGCTACTGCAATACTGCATTACAAGAGTAGTAACAGGGAGGAGCTTTCTGGGTGCATTCAGACAGTTCCAGGTTTGGAGATACTTGAAAAAAAAATGCTTTAGTTTCACTAATGATGAATTCAAAGACTCAGAACTCCAAATCTCTCTTAATCACTCAGTCATCTGTACTACAACTGTTGCTGCGCCTTTTAGTAAGGCTGGAAGGTGTGGGGGTTCGAGGTTCAGGCACTGCGACCTTCCAGAAAGCATCCCTCACGAAGTCGCTCCTGCAGGTATCATAAGCCCCTGTGCATACACCCAAGCGCACCCTGCAAGGTGTCTGCAGGCAGCCATGCACACATACACAGTCCAGATAGGTGACGGAGATAAAGGGGCGGGAGGGGTTCTTTGTTTGGAGATACGAGGGGTTTATTGGCAGTCCACGCTCAAAAAGGTCCAGGGACGAAGAACAACAAATGGCTGAGGGTCAGAGTTTAAGTACAGGGGCGGGAAAGTGTCAGGGGCCAATAGTGTGGGGGCGCAGGGGCGGTACATAGGCGGGGTTAGGGTCAGGGAACCAATAGGGAGGCTCGGAGGGAGGAGCGATGGGGCAAGGGCCAATGGGGGAACAGGGAAGGGAGAACTTTCCAGAACCAGGACATATAGGGCATAAAGGCACAGGGAGGCCAACGGGCCAATCAGGGAAACCGGACTGGGGTACATCAACATAATGGGGCAAAGCATGCTGGGGGAAGCCTTTTCTCTCACCCTAACCTTGGGGAGGGTCCTAGGGACTGTCCTTTCACTGAATTGGCTGAGTCCCGTGATTTGAAGGTCCACCGGCCTCCACAAGAACCGTAAGAGGGACAAAAAGACATTAAATTTCTGTTTATAGATAAACAGGCATATCTCATTGTGATTCCTGTGTGACAATATCCACATCACAGAAAATGCCATTACAGCCAGCAATAATTGCCACCCTCATTGGTAACCGCAGAGAAGATGACACTTGAATGGTTTTGGAGGCTGCACTAGCAGCCTCATTACTAGGCAGAGTCCCAGCATTACACTAGGGGAGGTGAATCCAAGAGGGATGAAGAAATCTCTCTACTCTGGTTTGCAGATAAATAAAAGAGTTTGTTTCATGATATCGTGATTGTTTGTTACTCAGAATAAATAACTTCATTTGAAATTAAATGGTCTCTGTCTTGTTTTTAAACTTATTTAAATAGTTTGCTGGCTGATATAGAAATGGAAAAAATAACTCTTGAATGAAGAGTCAAGATGTTTACTGAAGTGTTGCCTAGATGTAAATTGGGTTTATTTTCACACATAAAAGAAGAAAATTGGATTACCTGGGTTAGAATTTAACTTAAATGTATTGATCCCTTCTCAAGGATATACCCAAATTACTCCTGGATGGTGGTCTGCCTGGAGATCAGCCAGAGTTAAGCTTAACTGCAAACATTTATGTTGAAGGACTGTGCTGTATTCTGCTCAGATTGTGTAGTGTGTCAGCTTGAATATTTAACAGTGTTTTTAACAGTTGATCTTGATGAACTTAGGGTCTTTTCCAACAGAAACAATTCTGTGATACTATGATTCTGTGAAAATAGCTGTGATATTCTCTTATGTCACTATATGATCCCTTCAGCCCAGCTGTATTTTGCAGCCACACAGTTCAGCAGTGGGCAGTGGGTATTGGTGTGTGCACTAATTCTTGACAATGGTCTGAAAAGAAGATGAGTCTTTGCTGTTTGCATTTGAAACTCGTCATTGCTGTGTCAGGATTCCAGAGTTCACTTGGTGTTTTCTGAAGGTGTAGCTTCAAAATATATTTTGCAGGTTTAAAATTAAGTTGGAGACAGTTATTTTGAGACCTGTGTGGGTATATACATTTTTAATGGTATTAAACTCATTAAATTGTAAGTCTTTTTGCTTAAATTTTGGATAATTGCTTTCAAATAGCAATTCACAGGGTAAAAATCAGTACTTGCACTCAGAAAGGCAGCATTACTTCAAAACAAACAGAACCCCACCAGCTAACTGGATAACTGTTATTTATAGCCTGTTCTGCCTGTCCCAAAATGTGAAGGGAAAGCAGAACACTTGCACCCTGCTGTCAGTGTTCTGCCCCGATTTAAAGCCATTGCCTTTAGGTTCATGGCTGCATTGCACTTCTACAGCTGCTATGTCATCAACACTGCTGCAAAATTAAATACTGAACTTTGCTCTGAGAGCCAAAGCAGACACTGGAATTTTCCATAAAGGTCAGCTGAAATTTTCCCATGCTGCTACCAGTCTCTCACCTTCTGGATCTCAGGCTGCCCGCAACCCTGCTCCTCAGAGGTGAGCTGTCCAAAATGCTTTCCAGCAGCACCCACCTGATAATTGCTTTTCTATCTAACGTTGCCAGTGCTTCTAAACTAGGCAACACGTCAAACTGGCAGTGAAAACTGCACAATGCACAGTTGCCTATGTCTGTCAAACCTCCTGGAGTGCTGTTGGCAGGTAAGAGTCACTCATTTCTAACTAATCTAAATTTTTCTAGGAAGTTGCAGGCTGTTATGAAGACAGGTTGGATGTGTCAGTGCTGGGACTAATCCTTAGCTCTGTACTCAGTAAAATGCAGAAAATGTTCTCGAACACTTTTTCCAATTTCTTTATTACAAATTGAGGCATGCAACACTTTGTGTGCTTGTCTTTCCAGTCACAAATACTTCTGATCACATTCTGAGGGACAGAAAAATCTTCCGACATTTATTTCAAATTCTCTAAGTCCAGCTTGGCTCATAATTTTATTAAGTCCCAAACTGCATTTGGACATCAAAGTTATGCAACATTCACTCTGAATGATTTATAGAAAGATTATTTTTTTGAAAAGTTAAACAGGTTATTTAAAAAATAAAGTCTTATGAATTAATACTGCTCTGAGCTTCATAATTTCAGACACAGAAAAAGAAACCTGTGAAATGTGTAGAGCTACAGGATGGATAGTTGTAACTTTATTTACCCAGTAGGTATTGTCTGGGTAATAGCGCAGGTTACAGTTCCTTCCCGGCTCATTGCCGTTCATGGAAAACTTTCACTAGCCCGTCGCTGACTCTCAGATGTTTTTAAGAATTACACTCCCTTCCCCTTACATGGCAGCGAAAATATGGGTCAAGTGGTACTGTCATTCTGCTTCCCCAGGAGGTCGAGGCTTAGTGTTAAAAGTGACCTCTCTCTGCCGTTAGTGCTGCCTTGTGACAAGCAACAGATTACCCATGGGCCAGGACTAAGCTGCCTTTAAACTCTGACTTTCCTCAGGTAAACCTTTCCTCTCTGACTCTTGATTATCAAGGAACTAGATACCTTATGAAGTGGAAAATAGCCACAAGATTCATAGATCCATCTTTGTATACATAGGTACACACACAGATATAAGGAAGCAAGAAGAATAATAGGTTGTTTAAACCTGAAATATAATTCCTATGAACCAAAATTTCCCCTAATTTTGACCCAAACTTACAAGACTACACCTTTCCTGGTCATCTCTGGTGCTAGTCATGGGACATTGGGTTCTTAGTTTTTAATGGTCAATAATTCTCACATTTAACATATTAACTATACATATCCAGTTAGTTCCAGTGATTCCCTTCACTACAGCACTGTTGGCTTGTTTAGAACGACCTGCCAACAAAATAAGAATTATGAAAATAAAATTATTTCACTGTGTTCTCTTATTATTTCACTTAAATAAATGTGCATGAATCAGATTAGAACTGTGGTCACCTGAAGGACCAGACATAACCAAAGTGGAGTAGCACCATCCATTGCATTGAAAAAAGGGATGATCTTTTTAAATTTACTTCTCAATAGCTAACTTAACAAATAAGCTTTTTAAAACATGGAAGAAACTGATTAATTTAAAAAAAATCACTTTAGAAACAGTCTGTGCAGCAAAATAGCCTTAGAATGACAACAACCCTACTCTTTCAAAATATCTTATCTTTTAGCCACTCACCAGTTTCCAGTTCTTTGCAAAATTTTGGTTTTTTAAAAGCAAAAAAATAGAAGGAGAAAGGAAAAAAAATCCATGAAATTGGAGTAAATACATTTTCTTCAACACTTCTTTGGTGTTCCTTAAAGGACAAATATTTTTATTTCTAGTTCGTATGCAAACATTGCAATAAATGTCATTAATCAGGGAAATATGAAGTAAAAGCAACTACTTGAAGGTAGTAGGGATATTTTCTCTGCATTTGATATTTAAAATAGGTCTCAGATTGGCAAAAGACTTCTCTAATATGATAGGCTGCAGCTGATTAGAGTTATAAACTATTGCTGAAACTGTTTCTAAAAATTATAATTATCATAGAAATTCCAAGAAAATTTGTTGGGGTTTTTGTTTAGGGATTTTTTTTTTTGGTTTGGTTTTGGTTGAGCTTTGGTTTGTTTTTTTTTTAATAAATTACTTTTAATTTGAACTGATACTTTTATTGAAAAACTATGCAGTGTGTTTTCCAAGCAACCTCTTTTCTGATTGCTTCCTGTGAGATATAGATGTTAAATAATGACAGAGGCCAATACAGGGTGGGGGAAAAGGAGCATGAATTTGTGTATAATCTTAGCTCTAGTCTCAAAGAAGAGAAATTTATGCTGACAAATATAGGATGGCTTTAAAGGCCCTTTTGACAGAAGCTTCCTCTCTATTACTATTTCACAGGACCTGAGAAATGATGGTTTTTTCTTGATAGTGAGAGATGGAGGTCAGTAGATTCTTTCCTCTTTGAAAGGAATGAACGATACTGCCTCTCAGATGAATGTACATTAGTATTAGTAACATATTTCACAGAAGAAAAGTCAATTTGACACAGTAGGGCTGTGGTTTGGCAAGTCAAACCTCACTGACATGACTAATTGTCTCCTTGCAAACTGAAATTACTACCCAGTATGTGCCAGAATTATGTTTTGAAGCATGGTGATCTCTAGCCCTAATTGCGATTTTTAGATGAGGTTTAGCTATAAGAAGGGTGAAAAGTTTCTCATAAATTGCTTGTTTATATTGATATCCATGCTATAATTGCCAGCTTCCTTCATCAGGCATTTCTGCCCACCAGAAACTCCATTCTCTGATAAACTTCCCTTAGAGAAATATATTATTCATGCAAAAGAGTTTAAAGGTTTGTATTGATGTGAGACTGTTTTGTTTTTTAGTTGGCACAGGAAATGACTTATATTTGCATCTATCAGTTACTTACAGCACAGCTTGATCCTCTCTGGGGAAATGCCTCTATGATCCCACTGACTGGAAGTCCCTGTCATCACAAAGTCTGCAGCCAACAGCTGACATCACTTTGAGCTGCTACTGACTTTTAGTTTTTGAGTAACTTTTAATGGTGCATGATATTTCTATTTATTGTGTGCATTGTATATTCATCTTTTTTTACACTCCTCATTTTCCCTGTTGCCATCAACTTGGCCTCTTAGTTAAATCACAACCAAAGTGTACATTTAGATTTAGTGTAATAACAGTATGGATATGTGTTCTGCTTTTGAAATGGTATGAGTGCCATAGCGAAAGAAGTGAAAGAAGAAATGCAAAGAAACTAGCCTTTTTGCTTTTAAAAATGTAATTTATAGGATTAAAATGGGTATATTTTAATACTGAACACCTTTATTAAATTAGTGGTTGCCAGACAAGTAGGTAGGACATGACTCACAGACCCAATATATTCTTTTACAAACCCAAATATATAATTATAATTATTGCTAAGATACTAATTTATAGTAATGCCAAAAATGTCTTGAAGATTTTATTTTTATATAATTTTCCTGGTATATTCATGATTCTAACTTAACAACATCTCAAGGAATGTAATTTTTTTTAAGCTTTTTATGTGCACATTTATCACCTAATTAGACAGATATCCTGATTGCCATATTTTTAGCATCGTTAAGAGTATTTGAGTAACTCTGAATACTTTGAATTTAAAAAAAATTTTTTAATGATATCTTGTGTTGTGGTAGTAATTAAATAAAGAGTGATTTCATATTAAAACTGATACTATTGACCAGGGATACTGCTCTTACAGCTATAAATAAATAGTATATATAAGTAGCATTGGATTAAACGTATGTAAAACAAGATGACTAATCAGCTTTCCTTCATGTTCTCTCTCTCCCCGAATACCCAAATCATTTCAAAAAGCAGAATTGCAACACTAATTTCCCAATAGATAGCAAACTTAGTGAACAAAACATAGATTTGTAGTCTAAGACATGAATTTTTCATTGAAGTAATGAGAGAGCGGTTACTGTGTGTATGTTTTCTCTTAGACAAATGTAGCTACTGGATTCTGCATTGAAGGCAAATGCTGAGAAATTTAAATAGGGCACATATTAATATAGAATGTATTTATTATTGGTTGCATATATCATTTAATATTTAAAATCCCTTTTATCATGTACTGTAGATCATGGAAATAAGTTTTCTTCTTGTTTTTGGTCTTGGGAAATGGTTTTCAGCTAGAGGATTCTGAGATTTAATTGCAGAACTTTTCAGAATCTCTTCTTAAAAGGTACTAATTCTGTTCTGAATTAATCCATATCTCCAAATTTGGCCTATAGTAGTTGCATAAGAAGAAATGAAAGAACTGAAATGATATTCATGACCTTTCCTGAGAATACCTTCTAGTTTTCTCTTGGAGTTTGGGAAAATTTTCCACTGCTTACTGTACGTAGTAATCTTTTTCCAATAACTCCTTCATGGTTCTATGTAAGTCTTAAGGAAAGAATTCAAAGCTTTTAATCAAGCATTGTGTGAAAAATGTTATTTTTACTTGGTTTGAAACTTTGTTTTGTTAGTAGTTAGCAACTGATTCTATTCTAAGTTACTTTGTTGAATAACAAGAACAAAGCTGGTTTTGCAGTTGTAACAGAGAGGCTTCAAAGAGATGCAGTTGTTATGCTATTGAATATTCTGGTTCTCAAATCTAAAAGTATATAAATTCAAATCTTTCAACTAAATGGTAATGCAAAGGATGCTCTAAACAGTGAAAATACTTCATAACTCTCAGTGACAAACTAGTCCTTAAAAGTTCTACTCCCTGGGATTTTAAAGTTGCTCAAGAAGGTGGTAAAAGCAAACTTGTTTGGCTGCTTTGGATTTATTCAATCTGTCAATATTTATTCCCAGCTTTACTGTAAGTATTCATTTCTTCTACAGCCGCAGAAGTTAATGCGTACGGATAAAATAGTAATCATTTTAAAATACCAGCAGAATAAGGCAGCCACCCAGAAATACTCCCAATGTCTCAAGTTATCTTGAAGATTTTCAGAAGAAATAAACTTTACAAAAACACGGGCAAGCACATATAATGTGTATGGTGGTTGTCAGAACGTAGCTTTTTCTCACCTGTTTGTAGCCATTGGACCAGAAAAACACCGGTGATTCAGTCTGAGCTGGTCATCTGGGCTCTTGCCACAGTCAGTGATTATGTGGGCTGATGCACACACAGACGTGTCTGTTTCTCTCTTACTGCAGTCAGGGCAAACTCTATTCACCTCACATGGCTGTGGTCAGCAAGATCATATCCAGTCAGGGTCAGCAGAAACCACCAGACATTTAGGACTGATGGCAACTCAACTCTTATAAATGAGATAAAGAGCAGACTCATGGCTGACATTCTCAGGTACTCTCAGCTTTCTGCTACTGTTTTTCATTCTGACATTTACCTTAATTGTACCTTTGTCTCCCTTTGAAAAAAAGGACACAATTGTACTTTCCTTATCTTACTTTTCAGACAATATACCTCTTTAGATTGTCTTTTGCTTTTTAAATATATTTTGAGGTCTCTTGCAAGTTCTACAACACAAATACTAAATGACAGTGTTCTCCATCAGATATGCAGGATTTAAGATACATCATCTTTCTCAAAAATCATCATTTTTTCATCTAACCCTTTTATCTTGTGGCTTCAAGTCCCGAAAGAAGTAGGACAGCAAACTAAATAGCAAGTTACTCATAGGAAATTATGCAGATATCTGAGTATCCAAATCCACAAAATAACCTTTCAATTGCCTGCATGAAAAGATTTCATATTATCCATAATCAAATGCAGAAAAATGAAGCACCTTTGTTTGGATTCAATAAAAGCAACCAATGTATACTCGTCACTGTGCAAGGCAAAAAAGGTCCAGCATGTGGTAAAACTCGAACAAGTTTTTCTATTTGATTAGATTCTTCCACTCCACTCTTACTCTCGTCCTCGAATCTATACCAGCATAAAATAATTATAGTAACACCCTGGAGAGATGTAGGCCATGCACTTCTTATGTAGTGGTTCCATGGCACACAGGAACTAAAGCTTGATCACATAATTACAAAGATCTTGTCATATAAGATGGCTACTCATAAAAAATATGTTAGGCCAGGATTTGAAACTGATCAACAATTTCCTGTGTCGCTGCTGTACAGCACAGTTAGTATGAGGAGAATGCTAATAAGAAATACTCCCATCTGGTAATATGTATCTTAACCTCATTAAACACTCAGTGAATGGAATTAGGCTTATGTCTGAAAATTAAACACTGATGCCTACAAAACATGCTACTTGATGCAACTAATATTGGAGGATTTCTGTAATGAAAACCTTAAATCTGTTCTAAATAAAAGTAGAGACAATACTAAGAATTTCAAGGATTAAAACTGTGGCTTATTGTACTTCTTGGCACTCCTAATAAATTTCTCATATTAGTTTTGCTGCTTAATTAATATGACATGAAGAATAAAAATTGCAGCTAGGACCAGAGATTAATATTTTCTCACCAGTTCTCACTGGTCATATTTTCAGATTGTAACACCATATCACGGAGTGTTTTCTGTCTACAAAATTGTAAACAGTACCAAAACATGCTGACTTGTCAGAAGTTCAGTAGGTTTAAAATCAAAGGTAATGTTAAGGATGGTGTTCAAATACATTTCTCTTCACCATTCTTTGCTGTGTTTAGTTGCATGGGATGGAATATTTAATCCATAAAGAAGGTGATGTAGAAGTGGTTTTGAAGATTTGCTGGGAGTATAAAATCAAATATTTATGTAGATTTCAAGTTATCGTCCTAGTGAACCCTGCCATTTACCTTTCTCACTCCTAAAGATGTTTAGAGTTCACCACTATGTGCTATCTTTTATTCAAATGTGGTTCATCATCTTTTATAACAACTGGATCATCTATAAAAACTTTGATTTTTTCAGTAGAATAAAATCCTAGAATTTAATAGACTAAAGATAATTAACAAAGAGGGTGAATTTTAGTCATTACTCCTTAATAGTCATCTGGTGACAATAGGATGAGCACAAAAAAAAAAAAAAAAAATCAATTTATCATTAGTTTCTGTGGTTAACCACTGAACTCCTATTTCATATTTCCAACTGTTGCCTCCTGTAAATCTACCTCCTGGAACACTAAACAGTATAAATCTTTTAGTGGGTTCAATCAAATTGCGAAAATTGAGTTCAGATGCTGGGATGAGTGTAATCTAGTACCATATTAGAAGGAATAGAAAAGATCTCTTCCCAGTGCTTTTTATTCTTTAAGTGTGTAGGAGGAGCATCTTCTGGCTGAACTGCAAAATACTGAGCAAAGAGTAAGTTTTCTAGAATGTAAGAGCCTGTTTAGGGTTTGAGTGAAGTCAAGATGGTCCTCTTTCTCAGATAATTTTACAGAAGTGCAAAGGGAGTTTGGAGTTGAAAGTCGTTCTTCAACAAAATGAGATTTGAGAAATACTATTATTCTGTTCAGTGTACAATATATTTAATATTCTTAAGCTCCTATGTTACAACTCTCATTGATTACTCAAATGAAATTATGATGTTAAGTCCAATGAATTACAAAGTTTTTCCTTATAATAGTGCTGTCTTAAATATAGTTTAAATATTTTTCCTAACAAGTGATTTATCCTTATGATTACAGCTTTGTTAAGCTTTACAAGCCAGCTGAAATATCAGGTGACTGAAAGTATGACCAAATTAGTAATACCAAATGGAGCTGTATGTGAATTTCAGAGGTGGTAACAATGAATCCAATATATTATGTAGCAGCATTATATTTATATGGATCCAATGTAATGCATGCTGGAGAATATTAGCTATATTGTCATGCTGAGATGGAAGTTGTGACTTTTTTTTGTTGACACCATCTACAGAAAAGGAGTTATTTTTGATATAGAGCAATATATATATTCCTGCTCTCACTGAGGCATGCAGTCTCCAGCAGGGGTCTGTAATTGGTAAGATGGCTTGAGAAGTAATAGGAAGAGGTCCCAGGGAGTCATAAAACAGGGAGCTCCCTTGCTTATTTCTAAACTGTTTCCATGTCCTCCTGAAACATTATATGAAGTCTTCGGTAGTTGTGCTCAAATTTGCCAAGTGAAATAATTTTTACTGCAGCAAAAAATTTTCCATCAATGTTATAGAAATGTTTAGCAGCAAGTTTCCTAATGGTAGTTTTCAAATGCTTCATCTATTTTTCCCTTGTGTGTTCATTCATCCTTATTCTTCATTTTTTGTTCATCTTTCTCACTCAACTCCACATTCAGAGAAAGTCCAGACTGCAGCACTTCTCTCTGAGGCTGATCACTGTCCCAAATCCTTCAGTGGAACTTTTTTCCTTATGCTTGGTCACATTACATTATTAGAAGAATGTCCATCACTTTACCTTTCTCATTAATCTTCAAAATCAATTTTTTTTTCTGAAAACACTGAAGCTTCTGTGATTAAATGCAAACAAATTTAGGACTTAGATTAGAAAATGATGTAGGTATTTTCATGATTTTATGTATTAACTAGTAAATACAAGCTCTAAGAAAATTAATAAACTCTCAGGTATGATATTATCAATATATTTTTTACAGGGACAAACCTATTCATCATTCATTACAAATATTTTTTTACCTCAGCAACAAATTGGAGAAAAGCACATAAACCTCTCACAGTTTAATATACCTTGAAACTGAATATCCTTTAAGCCTTTTCTTTTATAAAGGTTCTTTTTTTCTTGCAAAAAATGAATTCGATAGGTATAAATGATTTATTACAAATATAGTAGCATATACAAAATCAGCAGTACCAAAAGAACCTCTTCCATTGAGGAGCAAACTGAAAGAAAGTTACAAAATTAAGGGAGATTCACAGTAAAAAGAGTAATTATGGATATGAAAAATAGAAACTAAATTAAAGAACTTGGTTACGTACAAAATATGGTCATACATTTATTTAGAAATCCCCTTAGTAAATATTGTGGTGTTTTTACTGACATTGATAAGGTATTTCACGACCAGTGTTTTAGGTGTGTTGTTGCTATTTTTGGACCATAACATTAAGTTTTAGCTACTTCTCAAGTGGAAGTGACAGAGCAGCCTTACTTCTTTTCTTAGAAAATAAATCTCAGAAAATAAACTTTGAAAAAGATGGGCTTAAAGTAAGACATGGACTTACTGGAGCAAGCCCAGTGAAGGGCCACAAAGATTAAGCATCTGCAGCCTCTGACAAATGAGGAGAGGCTAAGAGCTGGGACCACTTAGCCAGGAGAAGAGAGGGCTCAGGGGGGATTTATCCATGTGCACAAATACCTGATTGAGCAGTAAAGACGACAGAGACCGACTCCTCTCACATGCACAGAGACAGATGAGAGGCAATGAACACAAACTGAAACACAGGAAATTCCTCTTAAGCATGAAAAAAAAGTTCACTATGAGGGTGGTCAGACACAAGAACAGGTTGCCCAGACATGTTATGGAGTCTCTGTTCCTGGAGATATTCAAAACTCAGCTGGACAAAGCCTTGTCATGGACCCTGGTCTAAGCACAGGCTTGAACTGGACACTCTCCCGAGGTGCCTGCCAGGATCAGCCAGTCTGTACTACTTTGAAAATATATTAGTGAACAAAAAATGATAAGATGAATAGATGTGGATAAGAAGTGTGAATGCCTTTGTTGAACATTTCTCTGTCCCATGCTTCTTGCCTCATACATTTCATTTATTTACTGAGAGGCTGCTGAGGTCATTGCAAGCAAATGCGAAATGAGGTAGAAAAAGCACAAGAGTTCTGAGTTTAGGTTATGACTGAACATTTTATATCCTTTTTTACTTGTTGAGTTCTTTACAGGCATTAGTAGCCCTATACAGGACAAATAGGATTTCAATGTCATAACAAAAAATAAATGTCTGACAGTTGGCATTCAGAAAATGTCAAGTTAAACTTGATATTCAATGTAATAGCTTCCTGAATTTTGGTGATACCAGTCAGAAATAGATAAAGTTATATCAGTGGTGGCTTTTTGAATCTTCATTGAAATTATCAATCAGCTGAAATATCTATTGACTGAAGCACCTTTAATTGTGACAATTATTTCGTCAGCTGATGCACAGAAAGGAAGTACATGCCTGAAAAAAAGTACAGAGGTGAGGTTTAATTATTGCCTGATGGATGCTGACGATCTCTTTTTGCTGCACCATTCTTGTGACAGCTCTGTTGGCCAGGCTGAGCTCGTGAGTAAGCAGCTGCTTGTGTGAAGGCCAATGCTCAGCAGACTCACCCTGGGCACTTGCTCTTTGGAACCAGCTTCCAGACTAACTGAGCTGCTGGTCTGGACCTGTGTTCTGGACAGATTCCAGGAAGGGTTTGCAGTCTGCCAAATGTAATTATCCTCTGCATTTTTAATTGGCTGAGATAATCACTTCCGGTCTTGTGCAGTTGTGTGAACTGTTGTTAATTGCTTCATTTTATACCAGACAATGATGTATTTCAGTAGTAAATGAAATTATTCTTTCTTCTCTTCCTCCCCTTTCCTCCTTCTCTCTCTCTCTGGATATACACGTGTGCATATTTATTAACACAATTGGCTACATTTATTACAAGCTGTTGCTATACAAAAACTGTAGCATAGCTTATGAGTTATTTATGATACGTAGTTTAACAATTTCCAGATTCATGGCTTTCTCAATTATTTCAAAGAGAATGAGGGAGCAGCAAGTAGAATAGCTTATATCCCAGCTCTCAGGCAGTGGAAGGCATGGCATGTTTCTCTTATACTCAGTGGTAGGAGAAGTCTACTATAGCTGTGCTACAGTTATAGCAGCTTTTGTTGAGAGTGTAAATAGTGTGCCGTGTCACTTCTCTGTCTCACCAGCCACTTTTAAGTCCTTTAAGTCTCTGCAGGTGAAACCGAGATTTAAATGGCACTACCTTAGCAATACTGCAGTAATCTAGGGTACCTGTATACATCTACGGAACACTTTCAGACAAATTACATTTTTAATACAAGATAAAATTAAATCAAAATAACAGAGAGGACATACATATCAACCACTGAGTTGCAGGGGCAAATGTAGGGAAGGCTGGTGGGGAAAAGTAATTTGTCATTTTAAATGAGATTGAAGCTGTATACCTCCAACACAGATGAATATAGAGAAAATTTACTGCATAGCTTGAGCCTGCAGGTCTGTTCTGAAATTGGCCTGTGTTCTTACACCCAAAGATATAATTCACTCATGGAAACCAGATGTTTTGGCTTGAGCTTGTGCATAAGTGCTCACAATAGAGGCCCTAAAGTAAGAATACTGATTTTGGTGGAAAAAAATAACAGTATTTGTCACAATTCACAGTCTTGGGTTGTTTTTTTTTTCTATTCCTCTGAAATAACATTGACATTGTGAACCTCACTTAGTTTGCTTTTTCATTGTTTACCATGACTCAAATCCCAAAAGATATTGAGATGCCTGACTTTCAATTCAATCTATATTTACTGAGTAAGTTGCTTACACTGAGTTTAATATTAGATGCCTATTGCATTTGAGCATATGAGCATAAATGGTTATGTGAGAAATAAAACTTATAAACCATTATTTTATTTTAAAAGAAATGTCATATTTTCCAATAATCTAATATGCATTTGACAATAACCAAAAGTAGGGACAAATAATTTTCCTGCCTACTTGGTAACCCAATCTCATTTAGGATTTTGGTCACAGATGTACGACTAAGGACATCAGTACACTTTAATTCTTCATGAACTCACTCAGACACTTGCAGATCTGTATTTCGTAAGCATCTTTAATCCGAGTGAAAATATAGAAATAGATGCATCACTTTTCACATTTCTGAAGGTTAAATTTAGATTTTTTAGCATCACTCAATTTGAGCAATAGTTATAAATGTTCCTCACTTTCATATGCAGCATAAGTATGCAAGAGAGCTGAACGCTATCTCATTTATGGTGCTAAAAAGAAAATGCCTGGAGCACATTTTGCAATATCAACTAGACTGAAGGGATTACTTGATTTGAAGAGAGATGCTAAAGTTTGCAATGTCCTAGTCATGTCAATGAGAAATAACTTTTAGAGTTGAACTTCAAAGGTAATAAAAAATATACAAGTTCCCATGCAATGTTAGATATCACTAAATACTCTTCAAGATAACCCTGAAGACTGCTAAAAAAATTTTGTCTTTAAATTTATGTCAAAAATTTCACCTTAAATTTTGACTTTTGAACATATAGGACAATTAATGTCATTCTACTTTCCCCTATTAAATACTCACAAGTCTTCTCAAATTATGTTTTATTGTTCTGTATCATTGCCCTTCTCATGGTGTGTAATGAAAGTAACACCATCTTATGTTGCACAAGTGCTGAGTGTAACATTAATAAGCTAATGACCTTTATGTATGTTGCTGATGACATTTGATGTCAGATTGTTTCCACTTGTCTTGGTTAATGGGTAAGTCAGATATAGCATGGAGGAAAATGTCATACTTTGAATATAGTTTGGAGGTTCACTGTCTGAATGGGTCTATTCCTCTCTGTCACTGGAATCTATCAAATTTCTGAGTACATGACTTCTCATGATAACTATTCAAAAAGCTCATTACCACTAAATATAGTTGATAAATATTAGAAACTCCTCATCCTACAGTTCATCATCTGTATATGAATTAGCATATGGAGATATGAGTAATTGTTTTAATGAAAATTGCACCTCTGAACCACTTTCCTCTGAGTTCATTGTGAATATAATTAGGTCTGCCGTAGTCCTCTCCCTGTGAGGCTGAAGATAAGGCACAGAAAAAACATTTTTCTTTGCTATAATCCTTCTGCTTAGAGATGATAGGAAGGCACTGATGAATTTAGTGCCATTCATGTTCTCTGAAGTAAAACTCTTTAAATAATAAAATATCATAAAATGTCTTTTTTAAGCAGAACTTGGGGGTTTTTTTTAAACAAAGAAGGAATAAATCTTTTAAACAAATGCATTACAAGACACCCACTATAATAAGTAGAGAAATGTATCCCATATTCTTTAGTCCCATGAAGACAAGGACTTGGTCATGCACTTCATTTGACCTTTCTGTAGTAATGACTAAAGGAACATGTTTTCCCTCTCTGTATGCCAGTGTAGCCCTTGTACTGGTGGTTTGCAAAATACATGAATGTGATAGTAATCATTAAGAAAATCTTTGTCTATATGTAAGCAGTTGCTGAAAGACTTTAACTTTGGAATTAATTCAGGGATATATTCTATATATATATGAGAGATATGGTCATGGATATAATCCATATGAGGCTTTGCTTCTCAAAAAGTCTCCCAAGTCTTGTGAAGCAGTCGCAAATTTTTAGCAGACCTTAGTTAATGAATGTTAACGTTGTTGAGCTTTGACTGAACTCCTAAATGTTCAACAATTTATCTTGTAAAGATGTTTTATATGAGAAAGAACTTTTCTCAGTATTTGCATCTCTAGCTCCGTTTCTTAATGGTGTAGATAAAAACAAGTTAAATGGAAATTCCATTATAAGAATATTGGAGACATTTTCCAAGCTGCAAGAAATTCTGCAAGACAAATGTTACTATAGAAGGCCTTTTTTAATGGAGAGCATATTAAACTCTTGTGAAATTTTTCTAATTTTACTGGAGGAAATAATGAAACATAGACTAGAAAAAAAAGTGCCAACCATGAGGAGAGTTTATGTTTGTTTGGGTTTTTTTTTCTTTCACAGTTTTTGATATGCACTTAATAAGTGCTTGGTTGTGGTAATGCACAGGCAGAGCAGAAGATACATAAAGGTACCATGGATGACTTTCAGGGCTTTGATAAAGGCATGTGTTAAGTATTAATGTGCATTGAAAGCTGGCTGAAAATCACACTCCTTTTTATTTGAGAAGTTTATATGGAATGATAATTTCATGGGAGAGAGTTTACAAGTTTTCCAAATGAAATTCTTGCTGAAAGCAAAGGCCTACCCAAGTATCTATTTCTCACTGAAGATCTATCAGATACTATTTTGGAATACCCTAGGGTGACATTTTATACAGTCACCACCAAAAAAACCCCAAGTTGATATTTTATGGTTTTGTAAATGTGACCATTCATTACAAAGACTGCTTATGAGAGCAAATGTAGAAAAATGGATTATAGGAGAATGCTGGCTGGCATCAAGTTTTGTCTTATCATGCAAGTCTGCATCACAGGAAGAGAAAGGGATCCAGCCATTTTGGATAAGGTTTGATCAAGGCTTTTAACAGGCAACAAAGTCTATCAGAGTCTGCTGGGTAAACTGAAACAAGAAGCAAAGCAATTAGAAATTAAATTAAATGAAGGTAAAGGCCTGAGGTTTTTAGCTGAAATTTCTATTAAATATTTATAACAGGACAATCTATTTATTTGAAGGCTAGAACACTATTTGTTATCTATCCTTTGTAAGTGCTGCTTGTGACCTTGAAATATGAGGAAAAGAATGCTTTACTTGTTTATCAATGAACAACAGCAATGCTGACACAAATAACTGAGAAGAAGCACATCAGCTGAGAAAATCTGGAGAAGTTAAATTGTTGTTTTCCAACATATGTGAAGGAATTAGCAAATTTTTCTATATACAAATTGATAGACATAAATTCTTATGCCTTAAATGTTTGCTATATATATTTTTTTTAATTTCAGATTTGTCTAATATTGTTATTTGTTGTTTTTGTAAATCTTCCTGAAGAATATTTGCTTGTTTGTTTGTTTAGTTATGAGCTACCTGATCAGAGATGACTGGTCAGCTGGCAACATCAATTTTTCACTCAGAAAGCAGACTAAGCCATTTGGAAGTTGAATGTTCCCTGGAGTCTGAAAAAGCCAATTTCTGTCCACTTTAGTCATTTAAATAAATTGGATGTAGGAAGATAATAACTGGCATTACAGAATGGTTGTTCATGCTGAAGTAAAACAATTCTATGTAATCACACCAACAGTTGGAGAAAAAAAAGGAGACGCATTAGCCAAACTGCTATTTTGACTCCTGGAGGGAAGACTGAGACTGGTTGACTAAGCCCCTTTGGAGGTAGTCCTGAAGGGCAGAGGAGTCCAGGAAGGCTGGACATTCTTCAAGATGAAAAATTTCAAGGGGCAGAAGTGTCTATGTGCAAAAGATGAGCTGACAGAGAAGTAGACTTGCCTGGCTGAACAGAGAGTTTTGGTTGGAACGCAGCTGGAATTCAGGGGACAAAACGAAGAGAGTTTATCTCCTTTGGAAGTAGGGCCAGGAGGATTACAGGCATGTCAGGAGGTTATGTAGGGATAAAATCAGAACGACTGAGGCCAACTAGAAATTATTTGGCTACTGTCATAAGGGGCAATAAAAAAATATTTCTATAAATACATTAACAACCAAAGGAGGACTAAGGAAATCTTCATCCTTTATTGGATGTGGAGGGAAATATAGTGACAAAGGAAGAAGAAGAGACTGAGGTATTTCATTCAAGTCCCACTTGACTCACCAGATCTCTTCCTATGATGAGATGATCCACTTAGTAGATGAGGGAGAGGCTGTGGATATTTTTTTCCCTGGACTTTGAAAAAGCCTTTGACATCATTTCCCACAGCATTCTCTTGGAGAAACTGGCTGCTCATGGCTTGCACAGCCCTGTTCTCTAGATAAAGACTGACTGGATGGCAGGGCCTAGAAGGTGGTTGGGAATGGAGTTACATCAGCTGGCTGTCAGTCACCAGGGATGTTCTCCAGGCCTCAACGCTGGGGCCAGTCCTCTTTAATCTTTTACAGTGATCTGTATGAGGGGATCCAGGACACCCTCAGTCAGTTTGCAGATGACATCAAGTTGAGCAGGAGTGCTGATCTGCTGGAACGCAGGAAGGCTCTTCAGAATGAATCAGGACAGGCTTGATCAATGGACTGCGGCAAATTACATGAGCTTCAAGAAGGTCAAGTGCCGGGTCCTGCATTTGGGTCACAACAACCCCAGGCTCCAGGTTTGGGGAAAGAGCGGCTGGAAAGCTGTCCAGCAGAAAAGGACCTGGGGGTGCTGGTCAACAGCCAGCTGAACATGAAACAGCATGTGCCCAGGTGGCCAAGAAGCCCAATGGCATCCTGGCCTGTATCAGCAATATACACATACAAATCACCAGCAGGACCAGGGTAGAGATTGTCCCCCTGTATTTGGCACTGATGAGACTGCACCTCAAATTCTGTGTTCAGTGTCAGACCTCTCACTACAAGAAAGACATTGAGGTGCTGCAGCATGTCAAGAGGAGGGCAATGGACCTGGGGAAGGATCTGGATCACAAGTGCCAAGAGGATCAGCTCAGGGGACTGGGGTTGTTTAGTCGGGAGGAAAAGGAGCTCAGAAGAGATCTTATCAATCTCTACACCTACCTGAAAGGTGGTTGTACTGAGGTGAGCGTCAGTCGCTTCTCCCAGGTTGAAAGCATTAGGACAAGTAGAAATGGCCTCAAGTTGCACCAGGGGAAGTTTAGACTGGATATTAGGGAGAATTTCTTCATGGAAAAGGGGGTATCAAGCACTGGAACAGGTTCTCCAGGGAAGCGGTGGAATCACCGCTCCTGGAAGTATTTAAAAAACTTGTAGATGTGGCACACAGGGATATGGTTTAACGGTGAACACAGTGGTGCTGGATTAACAGTTTGACTCAGTGATCTTTATAGTTTTTTCCAACCTTAACAATTCTACTGTTTTACAAAACGGTATAAAAAAGAGAGAAGCTTGCCCTCTTCCGTGAATCTTTTTTAAGACTTCCAGAAGTCTGTATTATAGGCAGTCTGAAATGTTGGTTCATCAAAATACTTCTCATTCAGACTGTCTGAATTGTACTAATTTATAATAAAAATTATTTTACTTTGAGTTTTTAAACCATTTCTGAGTAGCTGTATAATAGAAATAATTGGAATTTAGCTGTTGCATTTATGAATGCTTCTTAACTTGGATTCTCTTCATGGGTTATGAAACCAAAGTACTAGTTCTGTGATATGACGGCCACTTACTAATTTCTTAATCTTTTTATCAGAAGAGTTGCTGAAAATTAATGTATTTTCACAAAGATTTTAGAATATATTTTATGATTCCTGTTTATGCCTTGCAAAAATCACTATGCTTTTATCTATTTCAAGAAAGTAATTCCAAATGCCAAATTGCTGTCCTCAAGAAGTCATAGGGGCATATGCGATCTGACACACTCAGGTCCTGAGTTTAAATTCAACCAGGTCAACTGCATTTGAAGATCATTATCTGATAGCTCACTGAGAGAGGAAACTTGTAGTACAGTGGTTTTGATAAATAAATAAAATTTCCATTACTGTTATTCCACATTTTTCATCATCTCTGAGATTATTTCATCCATGTCAGAACCTAAAACTCCTTTAATTTTGCAGTTCTTTATGTAATCTCTCTTCCTGACCCTTGAGTTCCAGACATCTCTGAATAATGTATGGTTTTCCTCTCTAGATCTCAAACTGAGTTAAATGTCCCTACAGTGCTTTTGATCGATTAGGGGCTGGCATGATCAATGTCACAATGTAAAGCACAGCCTCTTCATGATTAATGCGTTTCAGGTCTCATACTGCCTATGGAGAAGCAAAGCACAAAGCTGTAGGCATTATGCTTATTCAACAGTTACACTTAATAAACCCCAAAAACCACAAAACAAACCAAAAAAAAAGCAAACAAAACCAACCAACCAACCAAAACTCCAAAACAAATCCCTCCCCAAATAAGCAAATAAACAAACAAAAAAACTCCCAAACCAATGAAGGAAGCAAAACCCCAACAATCTAAACAAAACAACTGAAAAATGAAAAAATCAATTTTTTTTCCTCTACATGATATAATTTTTAAAGTTGATCAGATGTTGAAGCTAAAAGAATGGGCAATTGTTCTTGAATTCCTGGTTTGTAGTTCAAAAAAAAGCAAATTAAAAATGGAATCATGAAAATTAAAGCAACTTTTTTTGAACTGCTTAAAGAAAAAATATCCATTAAAATAACTAAGGAAATATTTGACTCATCTAGATTTCTCTTAAGCATCTGAAAGAAGTTGACAAGTTACATAAAAAGTATATTTCATATAAAGCAAAGTAACATGATGCATTTTTATTATTGCTCTAGTTTGACAACTGAAGGTGGAAAGGAAGAACTGCAAATTGAAACAAAACAGAATGTGATGGTCGTGTGCCTTATCAAAATTGATTATTATAAGAGCTCATTCATGTAATAATGCAGTAGCTTGTATGTATATATTTATTGGTGTATTCTATGCAAGTAAAAGTGACATTCAACGAGGTTCACATACATTGTTCTTATTTTATTTCTCATGATTCTCTACTTGCCACTAAAAAAGAAAGTAATAATTATAATTTTTTTATTTGAAATCTAAATTTTCAAGTCCTTTTTCTTGCAATATCACAACAGTTTTTTACAGAATGGTAATTGTTAGAGATTAATCTTTCTTTGTTTTATGAACTTTGAGTATGGATATTGTTGAGAGTATTTTATGATGTCATTTTTCTACCCACATTGATCCATCTTGAGAAAGACACACTTTACATAAATGAAGTACTTTAAAAAAAACCTTTTCATTTATATGTTCTCTTAGAGTATTACACTTGACAAATGTTTCTGAAAACAGTAAAAGTTTGCAAAATTATTTTTGTGTGTGAATCCAGAAGTTCATGGAAGGAGGAATCACTGTTCAGATTTTTCATGCTGATCTCCCAGCATGTAAAAATTGCACAAAAGGTTTTTAATGAACTATTAAAATGCACTTCTATATTCTTTCCAATTCAAAAGTTGCTTTCTGAGATGCATTAGAAAAGAGATTGAATATTAAATAAAAAATCTGGAGTGTGGATTCTGTTCAAACCAAGGACTCAAATTTAAAAGACCAACTGTGAAAACAAACTGTCATGGAGATAAAAGTTAATTTATATGTATAGTGAAAAATGTTTTAAAGAAAGTAATAATTTTCTTATTTTCAAACTTAGATTGATAACAAGAATATGTCTTAAGGAATGCCCTCATTGTTTTAATATAGTAAGATGTTTCAGACTGCAAATTGCAAGAAAATATATGTAATCAATTATCAGTTTAACTTTAGTTTTTCTGAATATTCAGAGACTTGTAGGTTAAATTTCATATACCTCCTGCCTTCACGCTCTATCCCCAGAGGCAGCTTTGTACATTATGCAAACTATTCAGAAAACTGTAGGGGCAAAATATCAATTGATTCAATAATGATATCTCCCACATAACCTCAGTTTAGAAATTAATCTGATTTACTCATGTGGTCTCCTCCTTAGCTCTTAGCAGATGACTAGAATTCAGAAAATAGACAGATTCATGAAGACACCCTTCAAGAATGGTACCTGAGATTCTTAGCTAAAATTTATTTTCCTGCTCTATCACAGTGAAACATGGATGTGCCTCATATGTATGTACCTCATGCACCAACTATGTGACTCCAGCCACATGGGAAGGGTTCCTCCACTATACCTATGTCCAGCCTGGTCATCCTGTGGTTATGTTCTCATAGGCTGTATCAAGCACCTTGACACTAAGTCCAGTCGTGGATTTAAAGCTGGTTAAGAACACGAATAATTGATCTGCATATGACAGCTCTTTGATGTCAATCCCCAAAGGGGTGAATTTGGTCAGAGGTGATTTAAGTGTACACTGACTTGCCCTTTCTATGGTTTTCCATGAAAATCTCATGTATTGCCTCATACCATGGTAGAGTAACTCTCTATATAAACGTTTCAGATAATCTGCCTATGCAATACTTTCAAATTTCCCATGATTTCAGCCAATTGATATCATGCTCTTACTATACCCTCTGATGATATAAAAAACCCATCGATTATAATAACTTTCATCACTCTGAAGTAGTGTTTTGTCTCTTCTGGAATGTTTCTTCTGATTTCATTAAATACATCAAGTAATTATGTGATTTTTACTCATTTTACCTTATGCATTAATGTTCAAAATTATATCACAATTATTGGTTAAAAAAATGAAAAATAATTACTTTTCACTTTATTTTCAGAATGATTTAATTTCATGCAAATGAGAAGAACCCTAGAAAGTAAAAATGCTGTATTTGTGCTAGAAAATAATTAAGTCCTTCTCATGAATTTATTAATGTGTAATATTTATATCTAAGTAGTTGTCATAATATGGCAGTACAGCTCACAAAATGCCTATATATTGTATTTTTCTAGTGTTGCTGCAATTAAAGTAATCTTTAGATAACAATACAGAATTTAATATATAGGATTTGGAAATATGAATTTATTGAACTAATCCTTTAACTGTGGGTCACAGAACATCCTTTGAGGAAGAGAACTCCCTGTGTCTTGGCATGACGTTTTGGTATGAATCTTTCTTGTTATACAAAGTATGCACACCAAAATTAGGCATAAAAATAAAATATATTTTGATTATATGATTGTCTAATTTTATATTTCTATTTTCACAACAGAAGGAGATCTTGTCCAGACTCCATTTAACAGGTGTTTGTATAATGAAGAAAAACTCTTCTTTCCCTAAATATCTTGCAATGTAAGGGTGAAAAAGAACACATAATAATATTATGATTAATACATAATAAATCACTAGGAAAAAAATAAGCAATTTTTAATTAGAAATACTTACCTGCCCTTGAGGTCATGGAGGGGGAATTGCCTCGTGAGCACTTTGTGAGTGGAAAGTGCAAGGTGAATCCTTGATACTGAAGGATAAATGATAAGACTATTGATATACTGTGAAGCCTTTTGTCTCTACTTTCATTTATGATATTATTAAGAGGGGAGTTCAACAGAGAAATAAAAAGAGAAAATTTGTATAATCAAAGTAATAGGAGTGAATTATGAATTTGGCACATGCATCTTGAATAGCTTTTCATTTGAGATGGGAAAAGAAGGATTTATGCTAATAAAGATTAAAATGATAGAAATTCAAAATTGCCTTGATTGTAAAAATAAAATTTGTCAAGACATAGATAACCTAGATGTAATGACTTGAGTAAGAAATATGATTTGAAATTGATATCGAAGAAAAAAGTCTGGATGGATGGAGATGGATAGAGATTTTTGGTGACAAGAACAAGGTAGAAAGAAGGAACAGTGTGAAAATGTTTGGCTTAGGTAACTGAAATTAAATTTACAGCTGGGCATCCAGTAAAACATTGGACAAAAGTCAAAAGGAGATCTTAGCTTTGACATCCTGAATGGGGCTACCTCTAACAGGTAATTCCCCAAACTTTTTTATAGTGGAAATAAGACACAACTAAGAAGCCATTCTTTCTAAAATGGTCATCTGAAACAGATCAGTACAAACACTGGGCTTGCTTGTTTTGTTTTTTTCTTTCTGCAATGACTGTTAGGAGAGATGTAGGTTTACCAGTATAGGTATAAGGTGCCTGAAGTTACATGTGGTAAATTTTTGGGTAAGAATTCAGTGCTGGGATGTGTTGCCATGTAACAATGGAAAGTAAATTTATTTTCTGTGGAGAGGTTTCATGAAAGAAATAATTTACGCAGAAAATGCACAAGACCAAGAGGACTCGGGTAACCATGGAGAAAATTGCCACAGGATTTGAGATCATATTTTTATGTTTAGAATAGATTGAAAGAGTGATTCAGGTGAGGTAAAAAGAAATTTAAGAAAGGATCAAATAGGAGAAGAAAGACAAAGAGAGGGAAAGAAATTTGACTGAAGGAAGCTATTAAATGAAAGAAGGAAAATGGGGCACTTGTTTTATATAATATGCAGAGTATACGAAGGACTTGGTTTTAGTGATTTCTGGAAAATATATGGAAACTCAGCTAGGGATACACTTTGTAATATTCTATGCCCACAGCAATTGAAGAGAAAGGACAAAAAAAGTGTTACTGGAGGGGAACTTTGAAAGTCTTTCTCTTTAGAAAATGGAGGTGACTTGAGCATGTTTGTACTGTGAAGTGAAAGAGGAAAAAGGGTGATCAACTCAGTGGGAGAATGTCTTGCAAAAAGCAGTAAGTCTCTAAATAACATTTCCCACTGATATTGCTCAGCTGAATGAAACCAGATGAAACCAGATTTCTGAGCTAGAAGCAACATTGTCCAACACAGCTGGACATTTATTATGCTCTTAGAGTAAGATGCAATTGAGGAGATTGAAAACTAAAGGAGAAACACAGGGAGGAATTTAGATTGGGCACGATAAGATGCATTAGGAAAGTTATATCTATTTTCATGTCAGGAAAGGCTTCTGATCCATAACTGGAGGCATGGCAGGTGCTGAGATGAGGAGGTTCTGAAAACAAGATTTCAACCCAGTACAAACTTAGAACTGCTTGCGCCAAGTCATTAGTTAGCCTTTTGTTGAATTACTGCAAGAACATAGATACCAATTTATTGGGTCACACATGAATAGCATGACACCATTATGGCTAAAATGGCTGCAGAACTCATTTTCTATGGATTATTTCCAGAATTGCAACCCCCAGATGGTGAACTGCAACCAAGGACTGAGTGATCAATTTGCTTTGGATCAGAGTCAGAGGCATCTCAATGGAACCAATGAACCATCTGTCAGGAGAAACTAGGGAAGGACATGAAGCTGTAGGTCCCAGAGCAAGGAAGGAGAGTTGTCAAGGTCACTCAAAAGCTGCAGGAGAGTGGGGGAGAGCAGGGGAGAGTGAGCCTTGCAGACCCAGGCTGTAAGCATCAGCTGGTACCAGGGTGGGTGAACACCTTCTCCTGGCAGCCTTTGCACACCAGCAGGACACCGTGGGGCTTGCAGGGCTGACCAAGAGACCTTGCAGCCCTCTGCAGGTTGAGCTGCACTCAGGAAACCGGGACTGCTCATCCTAAGGGATCTGGTAATGACTGCAGTAACCACAACACTGTGTTGTTAATACTCATTAGTGCCACTGAGTTTATTAAGAGTTATCTTCTACCAACTGTCATGTCATAGTTATTTCAATCACAAACTGTGAAATGTAAAGAAAAGTAGTTATAACTTTATTTTCTATAGCTATGCTTCCATGTTGCATTCTGTATAAACCATTGGAATTAACTGCATATACGTTTCACATATATATGAACACATATATGTTTTGTTTGTTCCTTAAACCACTATAAATTTTTCTCCCCCAGTATCAATATTATGATATGCTAAAATACAAATAGTGTTTTTGAGACAAGCATAACAAAACCAGATAATTCTGTGTCTCAATGAGAAATAGAGTGGAAGAAAGCTAAAAAAGGGGAATAATAATATAATGTGTTCTCTTATTTTTAGCTACAAAAATATAGGGTGACCCTGTTCATAGGAAAAAAATAATGGTAATACTACAAAAAATGACAACACCTTATGAACAGAATTGGATATTGCAGGTTTTAAAACATATAAGGATGGATTTAAACTTGAAAAACTTCAGTGCTTTGCTAGGAAAATGTGTGAATGGAAAGTCAAGGAATCAACCTCTTTAAAGAAAATATGTTGTGAGCATAGTAGAAAGGAGAGACAAATCTGAGACTTGGGAAGGTACATCTTTGCTATGGAGCAGTGGTGAAAATAAGGAAGATTTTTTCTAGAGTGAGGTCATAGAAGCTATAGAAAAATTAGTAGTAAGATCAAGTTTCATTAAGGTTCTTGTAGCACGTAGGGTAACTGAAGACTATTGAGGACAAAGACATATGCAGTAAATACGAATCAGAAGTTATAATGAAAAATTGGAAAGGAAGAAGAAACAAATTTGGTGGATGGTATCTAGTGGAATCATGGGAAAAGAGGGATTCTGATTGACATGACTGGCAAACACCATGGCGGTTGATGAAAACATGATGCAGTGCGTATCAGCACGCACACAGTCGTATTGACTGCTCCTTGAACTGAGTACACTGCCTTGGTCTCATGGATCTGTCAGGGACGTGGTAAGCACCTAGCTGTTGTCTTGTCTCAACCGCCCTCTGTCTTCATTAAAATAAATAATAATAGCAATTAAAAATCACCTAAGAAATATCCTTACCTAATCAATCATCAAAATTGGAAGGATGAAAATTAGTAGTTTACTGGTGACCATCATCTTTTTGAAAAGCAATTTGGTACAGTTGGTGGGCCCAGAAATTCTGCCTAACTTTGTCTGGCTGTAATGCAATCTATAGCACTGGGTTTCCATATAGACATATTCTTGAAAAGTTCAAGTGGAAAGAACATATTTGAATAATTTATGGAAGGCATGTTTAAGTGTACAAAATATGCAACTATCTTCACCCTACAGATATGTTGAGATTACCATGTACATTTATCTGATTTTCCAGTCAACTTTCTAGAAAGGACATGAGATTCTGACTAAGCAAACACATTTAGTCAAGCTTGCTTTATTCCCTGTTCCTTCACTGATCTTGTAACAGATTCTTAATTCAACAGAGCATGTTTATTCTGGAAAGCACCTCAGAGAGCATATGATTACTGAAATGTTTTTTTTCCTGATATGAAAGTTAGACAAAAAGACCAATAAGTCAGCACTGTAGCCGTTTAAAAGAGATGATGGCAAAATGTGTTTTGTATAACAATTTATCATCATAAACAGTATGTAATACCAGCACTTTGCCAACCCTGCCATAATGTTTTATTACAGGCTTTACAACTCCAATAGATAAAGATGGTATGTACAAAATTTTCTAAACCGAGATATTTGACAGCTTTTTCCATGGCTATTTTTTATTGATTTTGCTGTTAGCAATCATTAAAAACAAAAAAAAATAAAGTTGCAACATTTCCCTTTGTCAGAGTAGAAGCAACATGTATTAGTGAAAGGGATTGAGTGCTTAATCCCCACACAGGGAGAGGAAAGGTTAATGGGAGCCAGAAAAACTTTCCCAGGAGCACAAGGATATGGACAGATAATGAAAGTATTACTGTCTACTACCTTTGAGAAGAAAAAAGAATAGAAGAAGACCAAGAGTGGATCTATATTTCAAGATAGACTGGAAACTTGGAAACATATCAGGAGAGGATTAGAAAAGTATACTCAAGGAAGGCTGAAAATGTTCAGTTTCTGTTTAGTACTCCACGGAAAGTAACTGTGCTACAGGAGCCCAGGGGCAGGACAAGATTTACTGAAAGAAAATGACTAAAAGATATGTTAGAAATTCAAATCAGGGACTTCAGCTTCAGTATTCCTACACAGACACAAGGGATTTGCTGTTCTGGAATAGGTATGGCTCATTCCTTCTTAAATGCTAATATTATACGTATATATGTACACTTAGCAAAATATAGTAATTATCTGATATTGTATTTTCTTTAGTGAGGTATCTTAACCAGCAAAAGCAGGTCTCTCTCTCTTCGTTGCCCAGTAAACTTACTGATACAAGCATTTCTTAAAAACTGTGGCTAAAAAAACCCCAAAAAACCCACAAACCTCACAGAATTGTAGAAGTCCTGGGTTAGAAGGGACTAACAAGGATCAAGTCCAGCTCCTGGCCCTGCCCAAGACAACCCCAAGAGTCACTCCGCGTGCCTGAGAGTATTGTCCAAATGCTTCTTGAATTCCACCAGGCTTGGTGTTGTGACCACTTCTCTGGGGAGCCTGTTCCAGTGTCCCATCACCCTCTGGGTGAAGAACCTTTTCCAGAGATCTAAAATAAACCTGTCCTGACAGAATTTCAGGCCATTGCCTTGGGTCCTGTCATTGGTAACAGAGAGCAGAGATCAGTGCCTGCCCCTCCTCTTCCCCTCACAAGGAGGCTGTAACTGCAGCGAGGCCCCCCCTCAGTCTCCTCCAGGCTGAACAGCCCAACTGCCCTCCGCTGCGCCTCACACCGTTTCCCCTCAAGGCTCTTCACCATCTTCATTGCCCTCCTTTGGACACTCTCTAACAGCTCAATGTCTTTTTTATATTGTGGTTCCCAAAACTGCCCCCAGCACTCGAGGTGAGGCCTCCCCAGTGCAGAGCAGAGCGGGACAGTCCCCTCCCTTGCCCGGCTGGCCATGCTGGGCCTGATGCCCCCCAGGACACGCTGGGCCCTCCTGGCTGCCAGGGCACTGCTGACTCATGTTCAACTTGCCATCAACCAGGACCCCCAGGTCCCTTTCTGTGTCGCTACTGTCCAGAATCTCATTTGTATGTACATTCAGATTTTCGCTATCCCAGATGCAGAATCTGACACCTGGGACAGGGAAACTGTGTCTGCCCCTCAAAATCCAGCAATGAACTCTGTAGGGAGCAGCATGGATTTTTGCTCTGGCAGACCCTGGTAGAGCCATATAAACTGGGATTTAAAGTCTTACATGTTTCCTCTGTGGTTTTTTGTTGGAGGTTTTCCTACCCCCACCCTAGGAAGATCAAACCCAAACTCAAATCAAGTTCTTTGTTTTTCCAATATTTTTTGCAATTTTATCTCTTTCTGGCTTTCACCAGAGGCACCAAAATGGAAACATGAATTCTCCCTGGAAAGCCTACTAGGATTTGATACATTATGCTTTTGCTGTGAGCCTTTGCTGGGATCTCCCAAATTCTCTCATGTGCGCACATCCACACCCACACAGGGCAGCACTAAAGCACCCTGTCAGATCAAGCTTCATCCAGGCTATACATATTGTGGTTTTTTTAGAGTATCATGCTGTAGAATAATTCACTATTCAGTAGTGGCACACTGTGAATGTTGTCTTTCAAGATCCTTTTAATTATTTGCAAGTTATTTCCAAGTCCCCTTTAAAAATATGTCTCCTGACTAGGGCATGAGCCCATATACATTTCGTTTGGGCTTCAGTCTTCAGCACTAAAGCACTGTGTTATTCTTTCACTCTCTCTAGCAGTCGTGTTTGGAGTTTATACTCCTGCAAAATACATCCTGTCAAAGAGGAAACGTCTGCTGGTGGGTGAACTATTGTAACATTGAATGGAGGTTTTAAAGTTACATTTTTAATGTTCTTAAGGCAAGGATGTTATTATTTTTTTCTAGAACCATTTCTGTACAATGTTTTGGTAAGCTACTTTCTCAGTGATAAAATTTGCAATATATGCAGATATTTTGTGACTTTTTAATGAGGATGGTTGTATCTCTGGATGCCTATTCCTAAATGTACACATAAAAGCATATTTTCATGAAATCACATTGGAACTGATGTTGTTACTTAGAAATTTTTCTATCTTATAAAATATTTAGGTTTTTTCCATCCTTGGGTTTTGAATGTATTGTACAGCCTAATGTCTGAATAACTTATTAAATCATTTGTTAAATAATGAGCCTTGAATATTCTGAAGGAGTCATGAGGACTGCAGTCAATGAAAGACTTTATTCTTTAGACTATGAACAAGAAAACCAACTAAATAATGTTAGTTCTCAGTTCCCCTGCCCCCCCTTCCATTGCAGCATTACACATCTGCTCTTGGCTGAGTGCTTCATTTAACTCAGTCAGGAAATTGCAGAAAATGCTCATCCAGGTTCATAAAGTTTGAAGGATAATTTCTACCATACTTAAAGTATTAAAAGGTATATTTGAATTTTCATTCAATTTTTTGCAAAGTATATAGTTTTTCATACTTTATGAGTACACTTATAGTTAAATAGTTGAAGTTAATATCAAGTATAAACATTTAATAATTTTCCAAAATACTTCTTTATTTGTAAAATACCCTTATCATTGCTTTTGTGATTTTCCTAGGTACTGACACACAGCACTTGTCAAGCAATTCAGGCTTAAAGTTGTAGTTGGCTGCAGCAATCTTCAAAAATTGCAGCAAGAAAAGTTTTGTTGTGTGCCTCTAACATATTGTGATTCTTGAGATGTCAGAGATGGATCACTTGCTGAATAGATTCAACTTGGAACAAGTTGTAAGCAGTCACTTCTGTTACGATACAGCCTTTAATGACATAAGATCAACACACATTTGCATTTTGGCATAAATTTTTTATTATATATAGTCAATATTAACAAATAAAATCTAGTCCACACTATTGCCCAAATGACAAACTCAGATGGTTTGATTTATTTTAAATAAGCTCTCTGAAATAATAATATTTTGGTGATATTTAGTGCTAATAATAGTCAGAGCTAGTCACAAGGATATAAAATGATTAAGGCAACGCAAATAATTACATTTTAAAATTTGAAGTCTAGATATACATTGCAAGACATAATTGTGTGTCAAATATCACCTTTCAGTAGCTTTTGGAGACATTTCACTGTTTTGAAATAGTACTTCCAAATACATTTTCCTGTTTAACAACTTCATTTCTGCTCATATTTTCAATGGAACACTAAAGTGCATGAAACCTGTCCATGCATTGTTCAGCACAAGTATTAAAATGAATTTAAAGCAGAAAAATTTAAAATGCTAAAGTCACTGACAGTCTGATACAGGTCTGATGGGAGCTGTGGACAGTCTCTGCCAGTGAATAAGAGCATGGTGAAAGCCAAAGACAGGGCTGCTGGGAGCGTGGGCTGGAGATAGAGGGAGAAATCCTACTTCTCAGCAGAATGTTTTATACTGGGGTTATTTCAGATGTTTTATCTTAAAAGTTAGAGGGTTTGCCCTTTTTTTCTAATATATGGCTTGTCTTAAACTTGTCTGCATCAGTCCAGGAGTTTTATTTACGTATACAGAAAAGTGTGTGGTTTTGGGAAGCTGATGTTATGTGTGAATTATGGCAGTAATGCCTTTAGTACAGTGCTTATTGGACAGGCAATCAGTGCCATTTGAAAATATGGCATTTGATAAATCTCTATTTTTCTTCCTTTTCAACACAATGGACTATTTAACCCAGAGTAGAATATACTATCAGCTTCAAAATAACTGCTGGATTAACCTCAGGGGTTTGGATGAGGTGGAGGGAAGATTTAGACACTACAGTAAATAGTCTCTCTGAAAATAAGGGAAAGTGGTTTAAAATATTTCATGCTGGCTTTTAGAGAAGTATTACTTATAATTTTGCTGTATGCCTATATTATCCAGTATGCACAATAAAGCTGTAATGAATATATAGATGTAGTGAAAAATATCCAAAATAACATTAAATAACATTTTCTTTTTTTAATTTACAAAATTGTTATGTTTGCAATGAACTGTGGACACTAATTAATATGATCTGTAGTTCAAATATTACAATTAAAGGAGTGGGTTCAGGGGTAATTTTTTCAACTGAGTTTCACATGTTATAGACTGATATTTCTTCTACATTTTTCAACTATCAATCATCTGTATCTCACATTTAATTTGCTGTTATTTATAAGCAACTGGTTGTTTCTATTTATTCTGTTCTTTTGTTGTGTTTCAATTTGTGTCTATCATTCTCTATTTTCTTTTCAAATTAACTCTTAAATTCTATATTTTTTAAACAAGCTTATATCACTGCAATATTATTACACAGTAAACACAGTGAATTAAGCTAAATAGCTTATATTGATGAAATATAAAGCTAGACAAAATTATATCCTACTAAAGTTGTTTGCTTGTTTTTTTAATATAAGATAGAAAATCACAGACTTATAATTCACTAAGCATGCACTGAGCTAAGAGTGTCCTGTAAATACAAATTTCATAACAGGTTTCTATATTTAGACTACAGTACCCTAAAAGTTTTCATAACTCTTTATGGTTGTCTTGTATGGTGTGGAGCAGAAGAGACACTGCAATCAGCTCCATTGCAAAATAACTTGCCATTAATGTTTTTATGCTAAGGTTATTGAACAGTGTCTAATCCAGCAGTAACCTAGAAGTCTGAGACATCTTAGAGAATTGTGACAAAAATGCTCAAAGCATATTAACCTAAGCAAACCAAAAAAGGAGTTCTAATGTCACCTACCTAGTTTAAATGCTACACTGATGAGAAAAGGCTTAAAATAAACCTTTGAGGAGCAGTAAGCCTAAGTAGTCTTCCAACCAATAAACAACAATTCTCACAATACTCTGCACATGTTTATGCATATCAGCTTTTAAAGCTGTAAATGGTCACTGATAGATCTATGGGTTCAGAATAGGGCTAATTGTAATTACTCCTCCTGTTATTTTTGTTCAGCTACATTCATATATAAACTACACATTGATTATTTTCATGATAATGTAAAATCCAAGTAAATACATGTAATGTAAATACATTTTCCATCTGGAGGAGGCCACCAAGATAATTAGAAATATGCAGAACCTCTCCTATGAGGAAAACTGGGATAATTTGGGTTGTTCAACCTAGAAAATAGAAGGCTTTTAGGTGACCTAATTGTGGCATTCCAATACCTGGAGGGAGCCTACAGGAGTTGGAGAAACACTTTTTGCAAGAGCATGTAGTGACAGGACAAAGAGAAACGGCTTCAAAGTGAAAGGGAGTAAGTGTAGATTAGATATTAGGAAGAAATTCTTTACTGTGAGGGTGGCAAGGCACTGGCACAGGTTGCCCAGTGAAGTTGTGGATGCTGGTCTAGTGGAAGGTGTCCTTGCCCACAGCAGAGGGGTTGGAACTAGATGATCTTTACAGTCTATTTCAACCCAAACCATTCTGTGATTCTGTGATTCTATGAAAATATCTATAGTCAATAAGAATTTGTTTAATGTAATTAATCTACCAAGAGTTAGACAAACCACACAGACTGAAAGTGGTTATCGAGTATTTGATTCTATCTCAGATATCTCTATCAGCAAATTGAGAATTCCCATTCAGATAAATCTAGATTTTTCTATTAAAAAAAAAAAATTTAAACAAGTCCATGATTTACGCAAACCCCTCCATTTATCATTTAAACAGAAATAAATCTAGTATAAATGAACCCACTCCAACACAAATTGTCTGCTACGTGTAATTATAATATATAACACTTCATTTTACCTTTTTTTTTTTTTTGTGAAGATACTTTAACCAGAAACACTTGAAAATGCACTTAAATTATCTCTCATAGAATCATTTATCACCCTTTCTGAATTCCAATCACAGCATCAGTCTGGAAGTACAACATATTTTCTCCCAAGTCATACTCTGCATAAAAATTGTTTTTCCTAAGCCAATTTAGATGAGTGTGCTTCTATTTAACATACATTTCTTCAGGGCTGTATTAATGATAATAAAGGCTTCTATACGTATAAAAGTGGTTTTAGTCTTTGCTGAATCTCTCTCTGGTCTTATCTATTACATGGCAAAATTTCCCCCAAGCCCATACTGCACTTAGGCCTCTGCCTAAATTCCTACTGGGACTCACCTCTCTTGCATTTTTACATCATGGTATACTTGCCATAGAAAAGGATAACTTAGAAGGATTATATGAAGAATTAATTACAAAATCACAAGGAGCTTTTAATGTATCCTTCAGAAAATGTTGAAAGGGCCCTCGACTAGTTTTCTATAATACTAATTGGAGTGCTGGCTATTTAGCACTAACATTCTTTTAGAAATATATCCCCTTGAATATCCAGTGACTAATTTAATTTTTTCCTTTTTGTATTTAAAATGTATATGCTATTAAGGAAAAAACTACTGGCATCTGATATTCATATATTAGTATCAATAATTGCAATGCCAAATATTGCCAACATTTGTGACAAAAGAAATAACCACTACTATTAATACAACAGTTTGTTCTCTGTATTTTGCTATGTGTCTCTGTGCTTGCCCCTTTTCTCCCAAAATTCTGTATGGAAATTAGAGTTATAAGATGTTTTACTTATCTCAAATGAAACAAAAGTGACAGCTGTTTGCAAAAGATAATTGTATCACCAACACCCAGGCTTTACATTAATCTAAACAGCTTGTATTTGCAGTCTTTATTACATCCCATTGCTAGTACCTAAATTGAATCACATTGTGTGACTTAATTGTCTAAGGAATTAAATAAAAATATTCTCAGATTTGCACAATATTTCTGAATTTGTGTAAAAATTGTATCCTTTTAGTTATAATGTGAGTCCATTTTAGTATGGCCTGGATTGTAAATGGGCCAACAATCAGAACAGCATCCTCTGTCGATGTGGGGATGTAAATATACAATGCACAAAAATAGATGTAAAAGTCAGCATAGAGATAAAATCAATTTTTACTGAGAATTTAACATTTATAGTGAGTTTTATGTTGTTGCTACTATTAATAAAAGTAAACGTCTTTTAAATTATTTCCTTTTACTTGACATTCTATTGTGTGTGCACTGTTGGCTGATTTAATGACTCATGAAACCCTTCAAAATGAAAACAGGCATATTATAACAAAAAACAACTTCAGTAAATCATTAAAACATGGCCCATTTGTGTTTATGGTTAATGTGTTTGTACAACAAGAACACAGTATCAATATAAATAAAGATACAAAGGTTATAAGACTTCTTTTCTTGAATAAATATTTCTATAGTTTTGAATCCTCACAAAGAAAACACAGAAAGTTTTATCCACAGAAAAATAGAGAAGATGAAAGATCTGCTTTAATTCTCAGTACCATATTATTTTCTAAAAATCAAGCTAAAAGACCAGTGTGAAATACAAGTTTAGACTTTTTATTTATCAGGTAAGTGACACTGCATGGGTGTGTATTTTCACCTCTGTATAAAAAATCTGGAGAGACAGTGGTGGCTTTGCTGTGGTCCCTGCTGCAGGCTGGGCAGAGGACAGAGCCAACCCTCAGCCAAGGCCACTGGCCGCACAGTCTGGGGCCATGGGAAGCAGGACATCCACCCACTCAGGTGCTGGAGAAATTTCCTTGGACAAAGACAGGGAAGTACAGGGATTTGTGCCATACGGAAAGGCATAGAAGGATAAAAACTGCCCATTGCAGCTCTGTCTTCTCTAATGACTTTAAGTTTTTCATTTAAAAAAGCTAAAGCTTCCAGTGTTAATCTAATAAAGCAAAGGACTTTTGAGTCTAAAAATGGGGGTACTAGAGGGGAATGGGCAGATGTATTTTTTGGGAGCTTAATGTATTTGGGTCTAGTCATTTACTGCAAACTTTTTCATTTACTATTAAAATGTTTTAGTGAAGACAAATATAATTCTCACTATTATGTTTTTAATTAAAATGTTTTCAGATTTTATGGCTGTACCTCATTATAAATGCCTGTGTCATTACATTTGTATTGGCATATGTAATTAAAAATTATGTACTCTGTCTGATAAATAAGTAAACTTCTGTTGCCACTTAGTATTGTTTCCACATGATTTCTGAACCTCCAGTTCAGAAGGGCTGTGCGTTAGAAATCTAGCATATACAAAATTGATCTTGCTAAGTAATCATTTTTTAATACTTCTTTTAATTGGCAGAGATTATTTTACATAAGAACAGTGTCATGGGGAGTAAAGGGAGTCCAAGTTCTATCAAAACATCGAATTCCTGGATAAGTATGAATTTTTGACTGGAAATAATAAAAATTAGATCTTTTCTGATTTGTTGGGGGTTTTTTTGTGGGTTTTTTTTACTACTATTTGAATGAGGCTTTGATTTTTTAATATGTAAAGAAGACAATTTTATTTCAAGTGGAAAGCAATACAATGAAATCTTCTGCCCTATACTGTGCAAGAGGTCGGATTATATGATGAAAACTTCTGCTGTCTGATTTATAACAGAAATATCTTTAGCCTATAAAATTAGCTTTATTAGTTCATTGTTTGATTGTTTATGTCAGGGAAGATGAGCCTGGGTTTTATTCTATGTAAAGATTTTGAAAGGACTGTTGCATTTTGGAAACACCAAATTGTCTGTTCTGGAAGTTATTCTAATCAGTACCCTCCTTGTATTTTAGGAACAGAGATGTCATTCTCCACTCTGTCTGAAATACAAAGGTTGCCTCCTGCACTCAGGGGCTTTGTGTGGGTCAGCAGTTTGATTATCACGGGAGAACACAGCAGGAGGTTACCGGGGAGAGATGACAGCTGCCAGGGGAAGCTGCTACAGATGGCTTTAGAGATCACAACATAGATTGAGTTGGTCTCTCAATTCATCTGGGAGAAAACACACACAAGGAGAGATAATGTGTCCTTAGGGCTGCTACCCAGGTGGCCTTTTGCATTTTGTGCTAATTGTGACTGTTCTTCTAAATGGGTGCTTTTGTACCTGAGCTGGGGTAATCAAGCCTCATGGCATGAAATACGTGGTCTGCTCAAGACTTTGATATGAGGAGGTGTGAAGTCTTCACCAGGCCTGGGCTGTTGGTACCTGAGTAGCCTTCACTAGTGCAGAATCAAGAAGCAAAACCCTCAGCTTATACTGAAGATGTCAGAGGGCAGGTGTAGCCATAACCATCTTTGAAAGTTAGGCCATCATCATTGTCAAAGAAGGTGTTTCTTAATCTTTCTACAAACATCAATGTAAACACAGCTTGGTTGACACTTAACAAATATTTTTTAAGGTTATTAATTTCTTAAAGTCTCCTTAGAAGCTGAGAGGGAGACAAAAGTACAATTTTCTGTAAAACACTAAGGTGATTCAACTCGGGATCTACATACACAGCATGTCAACTTGTCTGTCTGATCACCTTTCTGAATATTGAGTTGAACTAGTTATTTTTTTAAAGTTAATAGATACTTACTTAAACAGATGCAAGATCTAAACCACCTATAGAAAGTGTTACTTTGGTTGGAGCATTTAGTATTGTGCCTTCTGCAATGAAACTTTCATTTTTCATACAGAGATTTTTTTTCTCATCAACTTCAATATTCACAGGGGAAGAGTGAGCCACATGAGAAAGTTACCTTGTTGAGTCTGTAAAATCTATCCATACATGAACAAACCATCTTCCCTCATCATAGGAATAATTCTCAAATTAATCCACAGAGAAATTTCCACTGGAGATATGCATAAGTCAACTGTGTTATTTATTTTACGGGGAGCAGTTTGGCTTTTTAAAAATTGATTTCAGATGTATAATAAACACCTTATACTTTCAGTAACTTGTTTGGGCTCTATCAAAATAAGTGACATATTCTTTTGAACAACACAATTTCAGAGTAAATTAAAATTATAGAAGCCACTCTACATTTGAAAACCCGTGGGAAAAGAAAATAGAAAATTATGTCACTTAGTGTTTGTGCTCATGGACACATTTAAACCTTGATAAGCAACTTTTCACTGATTTACACATTTTTCTATTTGTAAATAATCTAAGCCGGAGAAGTGAAACTTCTGTTTTAATGTTGTAAGTTTAATATTTGCTAGTTTATTTCGAAGATAATCATTTCTCTCATTGTCTGAACACATAAGATAAAGGGAGGCTGTTAGTGTAACTGTGTTTGTCAACTTTCCTATCACAACTATTAGTTCTGTTTCAGCAAAATGTTTTCCTGAATTTCCTTCGACATCAGCAACATTTCAGTATGCTGTTGGTATGAAGCTTGTTATGAGGAAGTGGGAACTCTGAAGAAATTTTTATAGTTCTAAGGTCTCTATCAAAACTTTATTCTTTAGTTCCCTTACCTCTTCCCCACCTCCCATATAATCAATGAGCATGTGTGGTATGGCCAAGAAAATTTGAACCAGATGATCCTTAAGGTCTTGTTCCAGCATTGCATTCTATTATTCTATGATTTTATGAAAGAGAATGTGGTGAGTTAATTTCCTTCAGGGATGGACAGGTTGGGTGCGGCTTTGAGTAACCTGGTCTAGTGGAAGTTTTCCCTGCCCATGGCAGGGAACTTGGCAGTAGATGATCTGTGAGGTCCCTTTCAACCCAAACCAATCATGACTCTGTGATTCTATGGTATGCCTAAGAGATTCTTAAAAAATAGGAGATAGATCAGTCATTCTAATCTTCCACTCAACACATTGAAAAGGTAATATGATTGAGCTGCTGCTAAAATATTAGATTTTAATATTAAGCATGTCTTCATAACACTGAGAACACTTCAGCAATTGGAGTCTGTTGTCCAGTGAGGCTTTATTGGTAAAATTATCACTAGCTGATTACAAAGGAAGTCTGATATTTAATAAAAGATATCTGAGAGTCTAATAATTTAATATGCTTGAGGACTATTACAGACTATTTTTTGTGATGGAATTTGAATGCAAAACCTGGTGGGTAAGTCCTGCAATATTTACAAGAGGCAGATAAACACGTCTCCAAGGATTTCATCGCATCTAACAGTTGTACCTGTGCTAGGATGACAGGATGTTAACATGATAGGAACTCCAGAAGAAAATCAGCTGGTTACACTACTTAGTTGCTTACCTTTCATATCCCTGGAGCTGAAGGGCAAAAACACTGCATTAACTTTAGGCTTTTTGCTACAGCTTTACAGTTCTGTGTCAATGTAGTGTTTCATGAGGTTATAAACACCTTAATTTCATCTGGGAGAATGTCTTTCTTTCTTTCTTATTTGCGTCTGTAGAGGCTATTATTACCTGTCCTTATATAGGTTTAAAAAACTAAACAGGATAAGATTATATTTCTGTTATCTAATTTCCTAAACTAGGGACAATCTAATCTTTCTCTATCTGAAACGTGTACACTGAATATATATGGAAAATGGGGTGTTTCATTTCTTAATCCAGACTTGCTAGCATACATATGAAATCACACACAAATAAGAAATATTAAGAAACCCTAACTTGTTAACACAGTTATATGTCCTGTAACTTTGGTGGTGAGATGCATTATGGGAAGGATGACACCAAATGCCTGACTAGTTTTGGTTTTGTTTAGGTTTTCTCATTTGAAAGTCTTAGAATAATTTTTAATGCCTGTGATTACTCTTCGCTTAAAAATCTTCCGTACATACCAGCCATTTTCAGAGTCATTCTGGATCCACCACTGTAATACTGTAGACTTTTACAGCAGAAAATGCTCTCCTCCTGCAGTTCTACAGGCCCGTGGAGCATTGTTAAAACAAGCAAATGTTAAGTGTTAATCTTTATGGGTCTGTGAACTTAATCATGCATAACCAGGAAGAGTACATTTTTTTAATTAAATCACCACCCATTCATTACTTATGTTATCCTCAAAGGAATATCAGTGAAAGGGTCAAAGTCTGTTGGACCTCTTGCTGTTCATTTAAATTAACACATCTTCTGATCACAGGTGTACATTTTGTGCTAACTTTGAAGATTTCTACATATTAGAAAAATGGGAATTCTTTCTGAATGACAGAATGAGATCAGGATTTTTGGAAAAACTGTTTTTCTGCAGCCTGTGTTTGTGAGTAATGTGCTCATTATTTTATAGTAGCTGACATCTATGAAAATTCTGAAGCAATAAAATGTCTGTTGCAAATTGCTTTTAAAAAATTATACAGGCTACTTTAATAGTGTCTGAAGAAACATATATCTTCTTTTATTAGATTGTCTATGGCAGAACCAAATAACTGTTTGAAAACAATCTTGGAGAGGGAAATAAAGGGAAGGACTTTATTCATATACCTCTTATATTAATAAAAATCACTCTTTGAGAAGCTACAAATTTTTCTTCATTCACATAGCATTTACTTATCCCAAGGGCTTGCTGAACTACATATCAGAACAAGGATTATTCACTTGCATATGTTCTTCTTAGAAAGTATTATTGAATTTCATGTTGACTGTTTCCATTTTGAAAGGCTTTTTGCAGTGCTTGTGACTTTGTAATATGTGCCAACCACAGCTTTTAGGTTCAGGTGATTTATTATGGCTTCTTCGTTGAAGCTAAGAAACGAATACCACAAAAAAAGACCAGTTTGTGAGTCTGGTAGCATAAAACAGACTACCATAAGGGAAATCTCATCAGTTGACAGTTTGTTTTCAGAGAATAGAGTCAAGGATGCACAGAGGTTTTGTACTGAAGATCTACAAAATAATTTGTTGTCGTTTTGCATTATTTCACTGTGCATTGACACTGTCAGCTTACTCAATGATTGCAGACTGTTAAGGATTTTGTCAAAATCACTGCAAATTCAGTCACCAGGCTAAAAATGATGAATTTATATACCAGATTCTTTAGAATCTTAAAAGATGCTCTAGAAAAAAGAATTTTACATATCTCTGCTATCTGCAGTCTGACTATACCTATTTTGAATGCATGTAAGTAAAACAAGGAGTCGTACATTATCTGAAATTTCCATGCGACAAGGGTTTTGCACTGATTACCTACAATGTCTGATACTTTTTTTGTATTGCAAATTTCCTTCCTATTGCTGGTTTTCATTGCTTCTAATTTGTTTGCATAAAGTCAGAGGGTTGGTATGCCCAGATGAAATGGGCAGCTGTAATGCAGTGGCATCCCAAGCAAGACATCACGGAATCAGGCTAGATCCTGCAGGCCTTTTTCCCTGCAGGACCCTGGGTGATTGAGGGACACTTGGCAGGCCCTTGAAAGTTTGTTCTGTGCACATCTTGGTGCAGTTTGGGATCTGTATCAAACCAAGTTGCCTTTGTGGCCATGTTTGCCCTTTTGTTGGTGAAATGTTGTTTATTGAGTGCTGTGGAAGTGTTAAGTGAACCCTGCCTGAGCAAGCTAATTCTGTCCCCCTTAGTTATTCAAAAATCACTATACTTTCCCTCATTAATAATTTCTAATTTCCTTTTCTGGGAATGCAGTGTTTGTCTTTACTGACACATCTCCAGATGTGTCTTTACTTCCAGCCTTATTCTATCCAGCATGGAGTGTATTTTCACTGTGCATCGTGTTGCCGCATAGAGACATCTGTACTTGTCCCGTATGCATTTTAACTAATTAATGTATACCCAGGCTTGACATCTGCACTGTTCCATTGAACTGATTGAGATTATATAATATTTTCATGCAAAGGAGTATGCAAAATAGAATTTTCTTGCTCTCTATTCTTAAATGTTCATCAAAGTCATATAAAGGGTTATCACCTTCCTTATAAGTGATGAAAAATGTTGTCCAGTAAAAGTTCACATTAGAATTTTCGGCCATGCTAGTTCATTTTCTGATAAAACACAAGACAAAGTTGTTCACAATTTCCTTCTAGTCAATTCTGGTTTTTGGCAGTCTCAAATATGCCTGTAGCCTGAGGCACTCAAGAGATAAAAACCAGCAACTATAGAGAAGCTTCCAGTTAATAAATTACAGGTTATCATAGAGGATAAGTTACTAATCCCTTCTAACCAGAATGAAAATTAAAATATAGTTTAAAGAATTTGTCAGTGACCTCATTTTAAAAACCCTCCTGTCAGGTATACATTATGGAAACATCTGTTACTTGCCCCAGTATCTCATTTACACTCCTTTGCTTAAAAGTTGTAATCTTGCCAAATATTTACTTTTACGTTTTACTTGCTAATTAACTGTCATTGCTGTGAATAGTGTATTTAGTATAAAGAGAATTACATATTCTGTTCCTTATTAGTGTGCTTTAAAGCCACACCAAAAATATACTGATACTTGGCTGCTGCTTTGTAGTCTTTCAGAAGTAAGTTTGCAGTTTGATTGATTAGTTTCCACCACCAAAGAGAAGCAGCTGCAGCTCTGAATAAAATTGCGCTAATGAAGATTTCAAAGCGGTGATCAAAAGCAGACTTTGCTCTTTCAATTGTACACTTTTCTGAAGATAAATAATTGTGCTGTTTCAGCAAAATGTGCATATCAAAGCAGTTGAATCATACATTTCAGTGGGAACTTTTGGAGCATGTTTAACACATTATGATGGCTAATCTTTGTCACATTTGGTCTGTCAGTTGCAGAAGAGTAGAAAGTGATTAACTATTTTTAGCACTGATTCATGTAGTCAATCAAGAGTCTGAATACGAAGAATATTCTATATTTGCCCATAGACAACTATATTTATATGGCTGTGAAGAACCACATATCTAGCTGACTTATGTGTTAACTTCTTCAAGACTTTTGGTAAAAGGTACAAATTCCATTACTTCAAGAAGAATTTTGATCTGCTGGGCAGAGGTGACAAACCTGTGTGAGGGGTTTGGGCATAGTGCCATGGTCTGCCACAAGCTTTCTGACAGATGTCCTGAAATAGTCTGACAGAATTGAATTTTTAATACATTTAGGCATATAAAGATAAAGCCACGTTCCTTCAGGATTTTCTGTTTTTATGTTCAAGCAGAGGAAAACTGTTCTCAGCTCAGTTTAACCTCTTTGTATTTCTGCACTTAATTCAGATGGCAGATTTTGATGTCTGCAGTGAGTTCTGCAAAACCATTTTCAGACTGCTCCATCACTGAAGCCACCAACCTCATGCTAATTCCTCCACCTTCTGAAACACACTTCTGTCCCTTCCACACTGTGGGAAAACCAACATACAGGTGCGGCATGCTTTTTCATGCTAAAAATTATCAGCAATATAAATAATTTTTTTAAAAAATCAAATCAAAACCATAAACATAATAAAATCAAATAACTAAAGTATATTTTAAAAACTCGACAACCCATGCATGAAGTGCACTGATTACTTGCAATGATATTTTATATATTTTTTAAACTTCTTTTTAAAGTTTAAATGAGGCAAATCCACTTTTCAGAACATACAGTAAAGAACTTACGGCAGAGCCACTCAACTCTCCTGACAAAAGATTTTTGTCTGTTGAGAGGCTGTTAATTACTTTGTAGTAATGTGCTTTGTCCATTTAAAGAAAAATATCTGGATTTAAGGCTTAAAGTGAATTTATTCTTGATAGTAAAATTTTAATAATTGCATATCCATGGTGCAGTATCCCTTTTTTGGCAACTTTTGCACTCAACTTTGAAGGTATGAGGTTCAGTGAAGATACCTTGGTAATCCTCAGAAAAGGTATGCTATTCTAAATGAATCAAAATTGTTGCAAACATTGACAAAATTACATGGCAAATGATATTTTCATGTTTTGTTTCAGTAGAGGATAATTTGGATGGTATATAGAAAGATTCTGAAAGATTCTGCTTATCAGGCCAGTAATAGGAATTATTATTGCAGCAAATCCTTACTTTTTGTATTATAATATTGTACATGGTCTTCACAGAAAAAGATTAATTTTCTCTTTCATTTTGTCTTCCTCCTATTTCTCTATGCTATATATCATTTTTAACCGAGTTACAATTCAGAAAAATTGCATGATTAAATCCTTGTTGCAAAAAAGTAATCTTCCTGAACTTCTGTGAACCATTTTACTCACAAAGATAATACCATGAAGACAGACAAGAAAAAGGTCAAATTAAGACAAAACTTCAAATTCTTTTAGTATCTGTTACACTTGCTTCATCTATAATATATTCAAAATCACTTTCTTTATTTCCATTCCTTATCAAGTCCGAAATTAAGTGGAAAACCTTCCTTCAATTAACACTGTTACAAATGCTTAGCCAACTTTGCTTTCTATTCTCTATTATTCAGTATCAAACAATACTTTCTGATAATTCATGAGCCATTTTATGAACTTGCAATAGCAATATAAAAATATTTTTAGATTAAGTATTTCCAGAATATCTTGGTAGATTTTTAGCCATAAATTTAGCAGATCATCCTAAACATTACCAGAGTGTCCAAACTTGTGATATAAACTATTAGTATATAAATACTTCACAGTTTGAAAAGGGAAGACAGGGGAAGGAATAAATAATAGTAAGAGCTAATTAAAAATAAAATAATAATGAAAATTTCAATTTCATCTACACCTTCTGCAATTTTCATATAAAGTATATCCAGGTAGAACAACTCTGTCATTCTCTAATTTTTCTATACTCAAATCCCATTTATTTTTGTACTTTTCAAAAATCTTAATACTGAGACATGTTTAGCTCTTTTAAGGATGAAAGCATAGAAATATAAACCAAAGTAATGACACCTAAAATTGAATGCATTTGATTAAATTAAGCTACATGCTTAATATATCAGATTTCAATAATATAAGTTGATTTATGATGAGAGTAAAATAAGAAAAAAAAAATCAAGGTGACACTGGGTGTCAGACTTGAGGTTATAATTATCCATCTATGTAATTATATATTCTATAGTCATGTATCAGTTGCACACAAATATATACATAAATCTTTGCTCTCACTATATGTTTTGTATTGCAGCTGTCAATTGAAATCGTGCATCACTGTAATACGTAACTTTTCTTTTAAAGAAGTAGTCATCCATTAGAATTAATTCAGAGGTTTTTCTGGATTATCTCATTATTTCACTTGCACTTTGCGCTCCCTTCACTGTAGAAGTGTTTCTTTTCAGTGAAGGTTATTAAAAATGGACAAATTAGATACTCTACTTCGAGAGGTATTTAAGGATAAGCTCTGTTAAAATGCAGGTTGCTGACAAGTATATTTGCAATCAAAATACCCACACATCAGTTAGTTTGAGGAACCTTTGCATATATGAATTAGCAACATGTGTAACAAGGTAAATGGTTTCCCCAGAGTTGCCAGTGAGCATGTTTTACTGCTGCCATGTACTATTTTTGCCTCATATTCTGTCCTATTGCACTAGAGATTTTTCCTGAGTGCATATATATTCTTTTACTTAGAGATGGTCCTTCAATAAAAAGTCTAAGACCCCTGAGGATAGTGTGGGAATCCCTTCTGCTTCTATCCAAACTCAAAGCTGTGCAAAAGACGTAAGCACAATGCTTTTTCCTCAAAGACTCCTTGGGAGCTATCTATTTAAACTAATTTTCCTGTTTGAAAAATTTCTTCCAATTACTGTTTGTAAGTTTTTCATATGATGGCTTGGCCTGGTAAAAGTGAGCTGGGTCTTGTGAAATCCATGTGAATTGAGGCAATATTCAAAATTTGGATTAAAAAAAATAATCTTAGATGATGAAGTATGATGTTCATTTGACTTTACAAGCATTTTCTAGACATTAGACTGTAAAAAAGTAAGAGATATATTCAGTGATATGACTGCTTTCCATCCTTATACTTTCTCCATTCAACTAGAGATTTTCCAAAAAATCTCCCAAAAAACTCTACCTTTGGAATCTTAGTATTGACTTAAGTGAATATTTTTATCCTACCTCTTTGATAAGTTAAAAATAGAAAAGAAAACTTATTTATCTCATTGGCTTAGAATCCCCTTATTTTATTGTTGTCTGAAAAGGGGAAATTATCACTGTTTTCACTTATATGTGTTTGTAGGTTTCTTTTTCTTTTATTATTCTTTCAAAATATACTGTTAATCTCCAGTTTATTTGCTAAGATAGAATTTTTTAAAAATGGGTTGCATAAGAATCTCAGTGAGAAAATGTTAACATTTCTGCTGCTGTCCATAGGAAAATTTTATTAATACACAAATGAAGTCACTCTGCATGTCCAGTGAGAATTAAATTTTATATATCTTGAATGTCATAATATGTTTGCCTTATTTCTTACAAAGTGATCAAAAAATGCCATTACAAACTTTTTAGGCAAATAATTCACTTCAGAAATGAAAATGTGTTTTAAAATAAATGGTATATAACAGTTCTGGAAAAAAGCAGCTGTTGTAATTCCTATAAAAGAAATAGAGAAATTACATTGTACATCAGAAAGATTATTCTTTTCAAGGTCTCCAACCCAAGATCCTATTAGGATCCCTTCATTTTTCCTACCACTGAGCCATAGGTGCTTCTTCCCTGCTTTCAGCCTAATCTTGAAATGATTCCTTGAGTCATCCCGACTCAGAGAACAAAGGAGAGGGTTCTCTTCTCTTCTCTTCTCTTCTCTTCTCTTCTCTTCTTCTCACACTTACACCATGTTCAGCACTACCTTGGGGATCCCTACTTTCATGTCTGTATTTCTGTAAAGCTGGGACCCTCAGTTCAAATGACCTGCGCAAAATTTGCATGGAAAAAAAAAAGTTTGGAGGCAGAATACGTGAACTAGATAACATTGTCGTATAAAACCTTAGGCCCTTGTGCATCAAAGTGCTTTTGCTTGTTCCCTGCTCAGAATAAGAGTGGGAGCTGGGGATTGTGTTGCACACCAGCAGCAAGGACTTGACGTGCAGCTGGAAACTGCCTTCTTTCCTCTCAGAAAATGCGTCATTAGTTAATTCCAGGGTACAAGAGGACCTTCATTATTATTTATAGTTTCATATTTCAGACTCTGTAGAGATTTCTTTAATTTCCATACCTTCTAATTGCAGTTAGAGAAAAGCACCCCATTATTCTCATTATTCCTGGGCAGACAAATCTGTAGGAATGCTAATGATCAAAACCAGAAATCTCACCACATGTCGCACAATACTAATTATATTCTTATTGTCTACATCTCTTTATTTCTGTTATCTCCAGACATTTTACATTACTAAGATATTTTCGGTCTTTTTTTTTTTAATAAATGAGTTTGTGAATGTGAATCTTGGCTATGGTGTATTAAATACATGCTAAAACAAAGCAACACAGAGGCCATAGGAAATAAGCTTGCTAGAAAGCTAGTGCCACTAAAATGACTGGAATCACTTCTTAAAGGAATGCCCATAACTACTGAACTGAACATCAAAGTAGAGCTGCAATTAAGCAAAAGACAGATGGAGGAGCCAGGCTTTCCAGGGAAACTTTGGCTTAGTTCATTTCTCATCTCACTTGCTCTTTCCTGCCTTAGCCTGAGACCCACTTTGCCAGCCATTTCTTGAAAGCTGGGTTCAGCCACCCAGCTGAGACTCTTTTCAAGAGTCTCAGGTGCAGTGATGCTCTGCCTGCAAGAGCTGTGTTGGCATGGTCACTCTGCTGGGGAAAACAGCAAAAGATTACTTTTTTTCCTTTCACTTTTCAAGCTCTAATGAGGTATGGTTGGCAGAATCCAATAGTAAGTTTTTGTCAGTTGAAATAATAAGAAAATAGACAACTTTTTTTGAAAGAGTTCTTTAGGTTTTTCTAACAAGTGATAAAAAGGTATATTTCAATGGTACTACTTATGAGTTAATATTTTCCAACACAATTCTCTTACCCTGGTACAGAGCGGGGTCTAATGACTAAACACAGCCTCTCCCTTTCCACTTCTGTATCCAGGGTCCGTGCCAAAAGGGTATAACATCTCTTGTGCAGTTACCATATGCCACAGTTTAATCCTGATTCAATGTGACAGCAAGATCCTTTTCCTTTTGTCATCTTTTTCTGCCTGCTGATGTCACTTTGTATCCCCAGTCCACCTTTCCTCCGCAGCAGTTCCGTGAGCTGCACAGGTACAGGGCACAGATTGCATCCAGCCCTGCAGCTGGAGGAAGACACAGAACCTTTTCTACTACAGGTCTTTTCTGCCCATGTCTGTGACAGAAAAATGTGATAAGTAATTCTGGAGACCATCAGATTTTTCAGTGAATTTGTAATGTTCCCTTTTTTGGTTTGTTTTATTTTTTTTTAAATAATCTGCTGATAAAATCTACTGGCCTTCCAAACAGGATATCTGATGTCTTTGATTGGTGCCAAATTTGTGCTTGTTCCTGGCTGCAGAATTAATTACCAGACATTTGATGGGAAAAGTGTTTTCCAACAAGGGCTTCATTATGAAATGTGTTGTCAGAAAATTCCTAGTTGCTGATTTTTTTCGGAGATACAAACAATAAGAATAGCATGAGGGCAAGCATGAATACAGTTTTTTTCCTTTTCTTCCCTCAAAATTTACTTGAGAAATTTCCATTTAAGATGTATGTTTATACATGTTTTATATTATACTATAACTGAAATGAAAAATGTACAGTGTATATCTCTATGTCATGGAGGGAAAAACACAAGTGTGTTAGTGAGTGCTTAATTGAATTTGTGCTGCATTTGTTCTGAAGGCTTTGTTAGGAGTAGCCTAGGCATGTGACATATCTCACTTTCCAGTATTACTAAAGGCTTCCTGTAGCACCCTGGGTACATGAATTAAGGTTTCTGGACCTTAGTCTTTACCTAAAAAGTGAAAATTTCATACCTCATGTGTGAAATAAGGGAATGTTGAGTTGTGAAGTTCCCTGGTCATAGGGCAGGAGTATCTGAGTGTGTTTCGCATATGAGCTATTCATCCATTTTCTGAGTCTGGTGGGCTAAAAGTGTTGTAGTGATAGCTCTGCACTGAAATACAAAATGAAGAAAATACTGGTAACTACCCAGTGCTGTCACACTCTTTAATCATCAATAGCTGGGGGCTGCACAAACTGTACAAGCAGCACTAAACCTGTTTACAGACCAGAACTGTCATTTTTACACATATTGCTGCCTCCTCCTTTTCCACTTCTGAGGTTGCGCGTTCTCTCCCCTTCATCCCTACATCCCCCCGACCTTCTCTTTCACAGCATCTCACAGTGCTTTTGACCACCTGAGGACATCCCACCCTCCACCACTGCCTTCCCAGCCCCACCTGTCCCCAGCCCTCGGTGCTCTACGCGGTGCCCCATGCATAGTGGTGTATCTCCTGCCTTTCAACCTTGCAGACATACGTGGTGCTTTACTGCCGCCCTCCTGACAACTCCCTATGCTTTCACAGATGTCTCATGCCCTACTTTTGATCCTCTTTAATGTCAGGGAACATAAACAAATGTAGCCTTCTCCCTGCCCTGTGCTTGGATAGTGGACCATGGGAGCCTTTCCTGTGCAGGCAGCACCATAAAAGGGTTGCTTTTAGTTTTTATGACTTGAGGCTGACAGGAAATTTTCTTTTCCTCTCTCTACACCTCTTGCTATTCTCACATTGTCAGTTACCTAGGAAAGATCATTCCATTAAGAATGGAATCTAAATTCACAAATCTCTGCTAAACAAATTTCACTGTTCTTTGGATGGTTGGACAAAGTAAGTTTTTTCTGTCTACTGCAAATGTGTAAATGTACACATCATTTTGAGAGTTACCACGGTTTTCTTGAATCAGAGTTATACATATCTTATACCTAGGAGGTGATTAGTCCCCCTGTAGGTCGTTTTCATGGGCTAATTCAGTGGGTTTGGTTGTTCTTTTTTATTACTGTGAAAAAATATTAACAGGACCTGGTATAACCCTTTGAGTAGAATTAAACTCATGGGTATGAACCTGCTCAAAACAGAAATATTCTCAACAATCACAATAAAGAACATTTGTATTTTTTTCTTTTAAGAAATGAAAGAGCAATGAATAATTTTCACAAAGTATCAGAGATGTTTGCCTTTGTCAAAACAGTGATTGTGGTTTATCCTTAAAAAGTCTTTGATAACCTCTTCTCTATTTAAAATGAATAGTGTGTGAGAGAAGGACACTTCAGGAAGGAAATAATGAGCCAGTACTACCACAGGTCTGCCCCCATTGTCCTCTCATCTTTCAATAGCCTGCAGCATATCTGTATGAATTTTGTATCTTTTTCTAATTCTTTTCTCAGTTTCTTTCAAATATGCACAGGGACAAAAATATGTTCCAGTGACTTCTTTTGTCTGTGTCAGTGAGAAATCACGATAATCTATCTGGTCAGTGTTTCATATCCCATAGATCAGCAGTCTTGTACAGTAAAATGCAAAAAGTGGCCATACTTTCCTACTTTGCCTCTATCTCTTGTAACTTTAAATACCTGCATGGTAATTTACAGTGTTGAAAATATTTTTGTACATCGTGTACAGTCTGAGATAAGTTTAGTGGGCTGTTTTTTTTTGGTTGGTCGAGGGGTTTTTGTTTGTTTGTTTGTTTGTTTTTAAATTTCATTTTTATTTTGTTTTGTTTTGTTTTGTTTTTTCCATGTTTTGTTTTGTTTTATTTACTAGAAAAGGAATTTGCTCAAGGAGAGACAAAAAAAATATATATATTGAAATTTGCACTGGACAGAAAAGAGACTTGGGAAAATACTTTCTGAACTTAGGAACCCATTGTAATAATTATGTAAATTTTGTACTGCATGGTCATGTTTTATGTAAGCACAGTAATAGGGAAATGGCTTGAGCAAACCAGCACCTATTCTCTTAGTGTCTTTCTACTACATAAAATTCTGTTTGTCTCCTTGTAAATTAGTCTTTAACAGCTACTGTGTCACAACCATTCACGTTTAATGCTAATGAATTGATAAGAAATGTGAAGGACAGATGAGCCATTCATTCCACTACATTTACTACAAGGAAAAGGAGCAGAAATGCTGCCAGTCTTTTAAAGTTAATTTCTGCAAGCTCTGAACTGTAAATAGAACATAGTACATTTTCTTCTGTTCTGTGTTTTAGCTTTACTTGATAGAAAAAAAAAATTAGCTTGCAATTAATTCTTAACACCCTATAAAATTACTTTTGTTGGTATTTTTATCTTTTGAATGCATATTTTTCTCGTTTTAATGTAAACAGTTTCCTAATGAGCTTATTCCTAAAAAACATCAAGCTAGTGTTTTAAGGGTAAACTTTTCTCTGCTGAAGACAGCTTTCTAACTTTGAACCTGTTAGCTAGATAAACACGTTTATTGTTGCCATGGTTACCTACAGGCATGTAACTAACTTTTCATCAAGATCCATAAAATCAAAGTGTCTGAAAGTATTGGGGGCTTCCACTGAGGACATAGCAATGTCACTGTCTTGTAGAAGAGCTTCACGGTTGTTATTTACCAGAGCAATGTATAATCATCACAAGATAAATTAGACTAGAACTTCAAAAATTGCAGTTCTTGTAAATAAAGGTGAGATTTATTTATTGGAAAAATTCCACTTATATTGCAAAAATCTGTTGATAACTTTTCTATTCTCTTTAATTATACAGAAAACTTTGTTTGGAACATTTTGTGTATACTCCCTTAGATCCTAATTCCTTTCCTATGTTTCCAAATAAATTATTATTTAAGAGAGATTCATCCTGCCGTTACACTGAAAAAGATTCATTTCAGTATTTGTGCACAGCGGATGCTTGAAAAGTATAAAACTTAGAGAAATTAAATCCATATAAGTTATATGCTGTTCTTCCTGTAGTAAATCCTGTCTTTTGTTTATGACTTTTCTTTACATTTATGACACACAAATACTTTAGTTTGGTTTTCCATGACCTTTATATCCTGTACAAACTATTTTATTTTCAAAGACTAAAATGTGAAATTGACAAAAATATTCTGTTTCTATTTATTTTGTTCTGATTAGTTAGGGTTTAGAACCTTTACATTTTGTGTCCTGCAATCGCAGTCCTGAGGAAGAGAAGCAGACAAGTTCTAGATGTTATTGAATGACAATCCTACTTTCATGTCACTTTAGACTTGTCTCTACTGCGACAAGATACCTCTAAATATACAGTACTGAAACATATTTAAATGTAGTGACTTTGGGTTCTTCCCATGAAAAACTAGGGAGAATCCTTATGTCTAGGGCACATCTAATCTACATTACCCCCAGCTGAAAAAAAATGAGATAGTCTTAAAAAGTATAAATACATAAAGATAACTCCAAGAGATGGTTCCAAAATCCAGCTATTGAACTGGAGAAATCAATTTAATTATAAATAAAATCTGAAATTATTTATCAATATTTATCAAATTAAAGGGAAAAAACCCAAACCAACCAATAAGCAACCAAGAGCTTTCTTATAGGAGAGTTATTTAGATAATAGGAATTTTTGAGTACTCTAGTTATTCCACTTAAAATGTTTGTTTTTTCTTTTAAATTATATTTTTCATTTGTATTTTGTTACCAGTTTTTTTCAGTAATATATCTTCCCAAGCTGCACAGCTGCAAAAGTAAAAAAGATTAAAGGTTCTAAACAAATCCTAAATGTTTTCCTCTACATGAATGAGTAGGAGACACTAAATGGCTGAGTCCTGTAGCATGCATTGATCTTACCACCCTGACCAGGCAGAAATTTGGTCTTTTTGGACACACTCTGAGGGGTGTGAGCACATCATTTTATTCATGCAAGGTATTTTTTGTGTTCTAATTTTGTTCATGAGAATATCACAGAATGACATTATGTACAGGCTCTATAATTATTTGTATCTGATGGTATTCATATCATTCTAATTCCAATGCCAGTTCAAGAAAATAATAAATCACATTTATAATAGATCATCAATATGTGAAGACAAAACCATTTCTAGGTGAGAAATCTAAAATATTGCACTATTATTCCTATAGGCCCAGCAAGAATATTTCATTAAGAAAATGGAATAAATATACTGCATTCAAGGACAATATACAAAATGTTTTTATTCTGGTAAAAATCTAATTACTTAAATCTCAGAATTCTCATATTGCTTCTTTCTTTAGAAAAAAATGATAAATTTCCCGTCAAAAGGTATTTGGGATCAAATTGCATATAAATGGTATTTGATAGTATTAAACTGCTGCCTACGTGAATCTGGCTCTAAGTGTGAAGAAAATATTCTTGCTCTTGTTCTTAGTTGATTTTCCTGTAATTTTTTAGAAAAATTTTTTATACAATTTGAGTTCTAGACAAAATAATCTTGTTTTGATCCTAGCTATTGTTCTTGCAATTGTCATTCAACTTGAGAAGGTAGAAGAAGAATTGTTTTCAGGGTTTTAATTTTATTAGGGTTTCACATGACTCTGTCTCTCCACTTCTCTTTACCTCTTTAGGTTGTCTTAGTATCTTTTCCATGCAGGAATCTGTATTGACCTCTCTTTTTTACATTTTCTTGTAGGCTGGCATAGTATAAATGCGTAAATGCAATCTCAACATTTGTGGTAACTCTGAGAATTTTCATGCTGGATATTTTATATGAAACTGTGACATTATAATATAGGAGTGTTTACTGAGTTCTGCTAGTAGTGTATGAGGTCTGAAAAACATCAACACCTTTTTTCATGTAAAATATGTATTTCAAAGTTATCCAATTGTGATAGAAAATCCACATATTTTATACAAGATAGGATAAACCCCAGTAATGTCTGGTGAATACTCAGATCTGGTAAACACTGAGTGAAACATTCTGAACACCATAGGTTGGAAGTTATCCAAATGACAATTTCCATGCCATTTCTAGTTATTCCTATGCTGCTTTAGTGCATTGCAGTGTGGGACAATACTACAGAGAAATATTTGATTGCACTAAACAAATCAGAAATATATGCAAATGAGGCCACTATCCTCTTAATCATCATAGCATTGCAACAGTGTAATAGGTGCAGTGAGTATGTGTGTGTGAATATATAATAAAATAATCTTTAGTTAAAGTGCAGAGCAATCCATCCTCTAAGACTGTGGCTTTTCATTTCAGAAAACTCTGCAAATGCACATAACAGCTTCCAAGCACTTCCATTGTGACTAGAAATGACACAAAGAAACTCTTGTATTGTGAATCCAATGAATGAGTCAAGCTTTTGGCAGTAAACCTGTATTAGAATTAACATATTATTTTATTAAATGCAAAAATAATTTATCTTGTACATATATTTTTTTTCTTGATTTTCTATAGCTTTCTCTATCCATTTGTTCCATTACTTTTTTTTTGGTCAGGTCCACAAAAAAGGGCTCCATGATTAAGGCAGAAAATCTTGATTTGGCTTAATTGATTGGGTCAGAACATGCATAAAGAATTAAGTGCATTCTGTTTTTTCTAATTTAGTTCTTTCTAGCCTGCATGAAGACATTTGTTCACACACAAATTAAAAAGCTGAAAGGACCAAATAACTGAAGATATGTAATATGTCAGCTTCATTCATCAGCTCTCTTGTCACATTGGCCTGCCAGTCTTTGTGTTCCACTTCTCTAAGGCTTATTAAGTGAACTACAACATTCTTGTGAAAAGAAGGTGATATGTCATAAACTAGTTGCAACAAAGTATCAATTATTTTTGCTCCATTCTTTAGCTATAATCACCTTCAAAACCTTCTGGGCTTTTGCTTGTTTGTTTGGGGTTTTGGAGTGTTTTTGGTTGTTCCTTAGGCCTTTATTTGAGATCTTATTTTCTTTTGTCAGAGAAACTGACTGGCAAGTGTATTTCCCAATTATTATAGGGATTGATTTGCTATGAATATTACAGGAACAGAGGAGTGTGTCAGTTTTATTTGTTACAATCTACAGACTACAACACACACGATAAACTCAACCTTTGTAAGGTTATGAAAAACAGTGGAGTTTTTCAGCAATTAGTCTAACAAAAGGGAACTTTCCCATTTAATTATAGAGCTACAAAGATTTTACAGTTTATCTTTGGCTCTGAATGTGCAATCATTTTTATTGGTCTTTTTCCAGGACTTCTCAAAACAGGTAAAGCTGTATTGTCAAAGGGAAGATGGCAATATCAATGCCTTGATCAGAATTTCCATTAGTTCATCCAAACAAATGTAAATCTATGTTATTATTTGCTGCACCTGGGTGTATTCCATACCTGCAGCTCATACTGAAAGAGAAATATTCTTTTTATTCTGCTGTATCCTTCAATCTATTACTCTCATCTATTATAATTTCCATATCTTTCTTAATATTGATTAAGTCTCCTGGAAGAATTTGCTCTTTTCTAAAACATCAACATGAAGCTTTTGTTTCAATTTTCATACTTTTATTGATCCTGAGATGAATGTCCGGATGTGTCTGTTTCCATGAATTTTTGAAGTAGAAAATGGGTGAAAATGGTGAAGTACTAGCATGAAAGCAGATTATAAACAAAAAACTGATATCTCATTACTTAGATATTGTATAAGTACAGAAGTACATTATTCTTGCACATGGCAATTTTCTTCACATGCAGAAGAAAATTTGTTGTTATTGAATAATAAATTGTAACTCTACATTTAGACAGAAGATATCCACCATAGTTCTGACAGCTGGAAATAGGTCTTTAAAATAAAGTGATTAGGAAATTTTGAACATACATTTGAGTGATTTTAAAATAATAGACTAATGTCCAAATGGTTCATAAAAACGCATTCAGTGCATAATGTCTTCTGAGAGAAGATTTAACATTTGTTTCCACTTTATATGGATTGTAAATATTCTCAGTAGCTTTATATTATATTTAAAGAAAAAATATATTAAGATAGAATTTGGCTTAAAATCACATCTCAGTAGTTTCAATCCTGCTTAAATCAAGCACTTAAAGGAAATATGTGTGAGAAAAATACTGCCTAGTAAAATATTTGCTTGGTTCCTTATCATGTATGAATATTGGTTGCTGAAAAGAAAGTAAAAATATTTCAATAAAATAGCAAAGACCACAGACCTCCCAATTGCTTGTAAGTTATTAAATGTCATTTAGGTATTCCTAAAATATTTAAATATTTTACATTTATCAATCAAGATCTGCAATACACACTAAAACACTTGTCAATAGCAATTTCCCCAGTATGAAGGGGCAAAATTTCCTTCAATTTAAACTAAAATTAGTCTCACTGTCGCTCACATGAAGAGTTGCTGCTACAAGTGGTGTCCAGTTATTAAAATGACAGGGCTTGGGATCCTGTTATGCTCCAGCCCATGTCAGGTGTTCCAGTCACGGTGCCTGGAATCCTCATACTCCTACTTTCTTTATGACTAATATGAATATTGAGGTGAATATTGAGCATCCCCATCACCTTCACTTCATGGATGAAACTTCTTATGAACTAAAAGGGAAAGTCATAAAGCAATTATTAATAGAATTCTACTTGAAAATTGAGAAATTCCATTGCTTAGGTTAAGTGGGAAAAAAATCTAAAGTATATGAAGGAATGGAGACTTATTTAAATTCTGTCCTGTAGTGATACCATCAGAAAAGAAAATGAAGACATTTTCCATTAAAAATAAATTTAATGATTCTGGGACATTTGTTTCTGCACTAATAATAATTGTGTGTTTAGTTCATGTTGTCTTTACAAAGATGAGATAATATAGCTGTCAATATCATATGCTATATCTTATGGTACACTCTGTGATTATATAATATATTTGTTTATTTATGACATCAGACCTTCAGACATACAAAAAATGAGTTCTTGTGTAAGTGGAAACAGAGAAACACTACTTTTGTCCATAATGTCATAAATTGTGTAAAGGTACTTGAGTAATTTTGTTGAGGGTAGGAGGTTATTTTGTTTATCTGAAGTACTTGCAAAACACAGAATTCAGGGCATCTCAGATTCTCTGAAAAAAAATACTAACAAATCATATAAAACTATATTTTGCATTCTTTGATTCCTGAGAGGAAAATAATATTGCATTTTGTTTGCTTTTTTATTTCACTGAAGTTTATATAAATCTTGATATTGTGCTTGATGTTTTAATTTTCTCAGATACTTTGTACCAGTATAATTTATTTCTCATCTAAAAATGAATTAATGGCTTATTGTCATTACAAAGAGAAGCTACAGCCCTATATCTGGATTCATCTTTCTTCACTGATTATTAACACAGAAGCTAGCACGTGGACAGTCATTGATTCTGCTGTGGGGTTGCATACTCATTATCTTGACATGTTTTTATCAAAACATAAGTGAAGGACTCTGGCTGAACACACCCCAGTGCTGGTTTTGGCACACTCTGATTTTTTCTAGCTTCAAACTGCAACACAGAATGTAATAAAAGTGCCACTTAGTCTCTAGGTATCAGTGGATAATGTGGGATAACATATCTTTATATTTTTCCTACTTTTAGGAGCTAATACATAGCAGAGAACCACCTATGTGGTGCTGTCAGTCCCACAGTGTATGCTTACATTCTGAAAATAGATATAGTTTAGGCTGGATTCTTTTGGAAATATACGGATGGAGATTTCCTTCAACTTCCAGCATCTGTAGAAGCAGAGGACATGAGTTCTTGTGATTTCAGTCAGCCCATTGGAACAGAAAGTTCCTGTTATGTTTTCTTTCTCCACAGTTTAACAGTGGCAAGGTGCAGATCCACAAGATGAGTGCCATAATCTGTCAGCAGCAGGTGGATTTTACATTCTGAAACAATCTTGTTTGAAATCAAGCCGTTCTTTTACATTTTCATATACTTCCTGTGTTACCTGGACTTCACACACATTATTTCTCTAAAAGAGTTAATACTGGCTAAATAATTGTTATACTTGTTAGAAATTAAGTACCTTCTCTTTACTGTGTAAGGGAGCTTCTCTGTCTCTCCTCACCTGAAATTTTTCCTTTTATGTCCCCAACTGTACTTCAATACGGTTTAACAAATCCTGTGGAGTCAGGAGGAGAACTCTCAGTCTTTTATTTTCTCTCTCCACGTCCTTTCAGCCTCTCCTGCTCCTCTCTGTGCTGCAGTAGGCTCTTTAAATATTAAGTGAAATGATTTTGAAACACGCCACAAACTAATACACCCCCAAATATACCTGTTGTGTGCTAATGACACTTCTTGGTAACAGATTCATTAGCTGTAACAGAGAAACACTATTAAATTACGTTTTTTTTTTTCCCCTCCCCATGTATTTCCATTCTGGTTGCATGCAGGTCTTGCAACTATTTTAATCTGAATGGAAAGCTGTGATGAACTGTGAGCTGCACTTAAGTATCCTGATGGTGTAATTTACTTCAGGGATGAAACAAAGAAAGCAGGCAGTTCTAGATTTTTTAATAGTAGCACATCACAGTAAAGTTGATTACAGTTCAACATGGCTGTGGGATTTTATAAATGAAGTGGTAATACAACTTGAAATGGATGGGGAGTTTTATGCATTCTTCAGAAAAGATTATCCAGAGATTATGTCCTGCAATGCTTGCTGAAGGTTGTTTTATGGTAGACGAGCTGGGGAGCTTTACAGCATAATTTTATCCAGACAAATTACAATTTAAAAATTTACTATGAAAATAAGATCATTATATGGTAAACTTTTGCCATACTACCAGCATCAATTACTAGCATAAAATTTTATTGTTTAACTGCAGTAAAAGAAGAGAGCTGTGAGCATGACTTCCTTTGTTTATCACTTCCACTTTTGAAATCAGTCACTCTGTTCCTCTGCATTCCTTAGCAAGACTGCATCTGGAGAGGATTGTGGGAACAAGCTACAGATGCCAAAAAGGCTAGAGAGAACTAATAGCATTTATAAAATTCTATTACATAGTTTCTATAATAATTTGTTATACTGCAGTGATTTCAGAAATTAAAATTAGAGTTATGTTTTGGGTTTTTATAAAAAGCAAAATAAAATTTGAGTCCATGGGGCAAAGTAACAAGCATAAATGTATAGAGGTGCACACACAGTGATTACTTCTTGCTGAATTTTTCTGTTGCTATTATAACAGTTGTTCTAGGCAGGCTCATTCTTTTTCTTATTGGCATAGAGATGAGAAAGAAAAGTAAAAGTAAAATGGTACCAAATTCCATGGGATCATCGTGGACAAAGTTCTGAAAAGTGTGCCGCATTAGCAGAATAAAGCCATGACTTGCATCTTCCCTGGTTCATCTCCTGTACTTCAGATATGCTGTAGGTCTGAACAGAGATTGTAACAAAGTTCAAGTGTGATAGGGTCATACACAAAGTAAAATTGGATGCCTAAACTCAGCCCACATTTGTAAGGTCTATTTGAATTTTCAAAATTAGGCCACGAATTAATGTCTTTTACATGAGTCTCAGAGAGAGCATTCACTTGTAGCAGTCCTTCAAAACCAAATTTTTCTGCCATCTGTGTTTTGCTGCTTGCTTATTGTACATCTTAAATCTTTCCACCACTCACTTTGGAGCCATGCAGCTTATGCAGCTTTAGGTTTCTGTGGTGATGGTGACAGTCTCTTATTTCCAACTTATTGTTTCCCTTCTCTTCATTGATTCATGGTGAGTAAAATGGTAGCATTAACAACATAATCTTGTCCTGAACTTTTATTAATAAATTTGTACACTGTAAAGTTTTTTTTTTTAATATTTGTCTTCAATTATTCAAAGGCTGGAAATCACTATATTTTCTTAAGCTATGTAATCTAAACAACAAGCAACATTCATCAAGTTCCTGAAAAAAAAAATCAAACACAAACGGCAGATAAAAGTAATATGGCCTTTACATCTGTCCTACAGGCAGACTTTATTCCCTTTATCAGTAAAACTGCTGGGTAGAATTTCTTCTGTTACTTTTCTAATGATCTTGAACAGATACATTTATTCAAGAATGGCTTCCACTGATGAACAACCAAGGGGACACCAGTACTGTTGAAATACCTGCCTTGTGATGAACTGCACAAGTAGATATCCTGCGTCTCCTGACTCTACTAATTCACATTTGGAATCAATAGCTGCAATCCAAGTGAAACAGGAAAAGCTGTACAAAATCTGCTTGGAGCTCCTCTGCATCAGAGCTAGAAATACAATTCAGAAATTACTGTCTGTTTTTTACAAAATTTCCACAAGACGAATACTGCAATCTAAAAATACTTCATCTGATTTATTGAGAATTTGGCATGGGAGGCAATTGCCTCTATGAGACATAAACTGACATGACAATTTATATAGCCTTTTAGCAAACACAATACGTGGTTCATGACACAAAATCCTGTCACTGTAAGCAGTAAGAATCAAAATATTAATTTGTCATTGGAATTTTGAGACATATACTAGCTATGTATCCTATTTTCAGCTTTATTTTTTGCACAAAGGAGATCCAGCAATGCTGTTGTATAAAGCTATTACGTATAATCTCCAAGTTATTTGTTACAATTTATATATCATTGTGTCAAATCATTCAAGATGACATATAAATGGAAAGACCACTAATTTTTAAGCAACTAAGCAAATGTTATGCATAAAAAACACTTTAATAAGCAGAAGTGTTTAATTAGATGTATTTGTTATGCACTATCCTTCAATGTAAACCATAGCAGTACAAAGATTGTAATTATACTATACAATTTTTACTGGCCTCTGGCCACTTAAAAAAACCCCTCAAAACAGAAAAGTGGGTAATTTGGTTCATTTCATATAAGAACATACTACGATTTAAAACGGCTATTCCACAGACCATCACTTCTACTTAATTAGTGAGAAATTTAATGGGAAAAAAATTTCATATTAGCCATCCTCCTAAATTGTAGAAGAAACATTTCTTAGATGGGAGTGATTTGGCCATGTAAGTAGGAAACAGGAAACGGCTTACATATTCTCTATTAAAACATCTTCACCTATAATTTGACTGAGCAGGGAATATAATAGTTAGAGGCCCTTCTTCAGTACAAATTGCAGTCCTGCATTAAAGCTTTATTGAAATATAACACATATTTCATTTAGACGTTGAAAGTCAACCTTTGAACATTTCATAGTTTTTGTAGCTGTCCATGTTTTCTGCTTCTGAATGGAGGTTAAGTATACCTTCAAACTGTTAAAATAAATGTAGAGAAGCTGTTGAAGTGGTAATTACAGTTTTAGCATTGTCTGTGAGTAGAATAATGAACTGTTCATAGAGTGTTTGATCCCCTTTAAGGAAGATTTTATATGTATCTTTCCAAAGTCAGAGAGGATTGCTCTGCAGTTAGCTTTGTTTCAAAGTGCATATCTGAGTCCTTTAGAGTAAGTCCTTTGATACTGTGAAAAAATAATTTCTTGGGCATCAGGACAGGACGATTGGAAATTATGAAAGTACCCAGAAGGAAGCGGAAGCAGAGTTGCTGTAAGCATTCATCCTGAGAGCTCGATGGCTGCCTAATGTCAAAGTGGTCCTCCAGCATGAAAAAGCTAGCTTTGTACTTTTTTCTCAATAGATTTGGTGAACAATTTAAGGGATTACAATCAAACTGGCTCAAAGTCCAGAAAAATTATTTGGTTTTCCTTCTATTTGAGCCCATTTGATTTTACATATGTGCTGAAAAGTCTAGCAGAAAGAAAGAAAAATCTCAGCTTAATCACCTCATCAGATGATACACAGAAATCTGCTTCAGGTTATTCAAAACAAGGTGGATGATATGTTAGCAACACCTGTGAACATCAATTACTGTGACTGTCCTAGAAGTGACTGTTCCTTCGAAGTGAGTTGTAAAATAAAAAGTAGAAATTTTCATGATTTTGACTCTCCCATTTTTTCAATTTTTTATGCTTTTCTTCCAAGCAGCAGAAAATATGCATTGATAACCTTTATTAAAATCTAAATATAGGATTGATGTTTCGTCTGTTAATGATGTTCATTCAAACTCTGATGGACAAGGCTCATAAGTAGAACCAGTTTAAAAATAGCCTTAAAACTGAAAAGCAATCAAGCAAAAGTTTTGTAATTTATTTGGCCTAGTACTAAAATCGCAATAAATAAAAATAAAAATAAAATAATGTTATGATTTCATAGTGAAAATAACTTTTTCTGTAATTTGGTTTGGCAGGGGTAGTTGGGGGATTTATGTAACCTGATCTCTACACAGAAAGTTATTCCCATGACAACAGGGACTTTATTGATTGCAACTGTTTGCTGGATGTGATGACAGTCACAAAATCCTGTTTTCTTTGGGTTGGACAAAAGTTTGCATACTGATACATCTTTGTACACTCTCTCTAGTCACACACAGTCCTGTGTCTTGATCTGGATTACGCAACTCTGACAGTAGCATCCCAATAATTGTAAAATATCTGATTTTTCAAATACTTCAGTATATGTATCTTACTCAGTTCAGATACAACAAATCACGTAGTCAAAGACGGCTTCATCCTTTCAGGAATGTAATAGCAGGAATAATTTGCTAAGAGAAAAGATACCAGTGCATTGACATTGATTGCAACGAGAATTATAGTGAAGAGTAGTTAATAACTCCTGTTTTCACTGGATATGTGAAGTCTGCTTCTAGCAGCACAGCATTTATAACCAGGATGCCTTCTTTAACCTGTTGTCTATAATCTCTTGTTAGACATGCTATGACTAATTGAATATATTACTCTTTAAATAGCTCTAACTATGTATCTTTGCTCTTGGTAGAAGCATTATCATCATATAAAATTTCAAATATAGTAGTGATTTCAGTCTTATACAACACACAGTAGAGAAATTCAAATATGTCTGTTACAACAAACTTATTAAAAAAATATCCTAGGAAAAGGATCAATATATTAGTTGTCAGACCAGAACTGGGTTCAGAGGGATTTCACCTTTCTGTCACTCTTCTATTGCAAATCAGAAAATTAACCTACTAGGTAATTTTAAACAAATTAAAACATGTATACACATGTATTTTAAGTGTTCCATAATAGGGTAATATAATAATACAACTATACTGGTAATTTGCTATTTTATAACACTTTAAAATGCTTCAGAATCATTATGTAATTAGTAGACTACTTACAGAGAGCAAGAATACATGAACACATTGAGAGTGTGTTGAGCCACTGGGGAATGTTTTGGTTTCCTGCACAAGATAAGCATGTATTGACTTAACCTTATACTCTGATAAATCCTACTACTTTTAAAATATCGCTTTTAGTACTTTATTAGTGTCCAGCCATTTCTGAAAAGAAGTTATCTTTTGTTTGCTTGTATATTTGCAACAACTCCCCAAATTAAAGAAAACTCTTTTTGTTAATTCTCATCTTTCATGTGTGTCCTTCTGAGTCAGCCTGTATGTGGAGCAATAATTTGAATGACCTGAGAAAGAATGACTCTTAAGGGCCAGGTTTCATTTGTGTGTAGCAGGAGTGTGGAGAAGAAGGCACCTTATCAGCTTTGGGCTTTGCACGGACAGTTCTGTTCAGACTATACCTGATTCAGGTGTTCCTACAACCAAAAATAGGCCCTAAGCACTGACATCATGATGGAGTGTCCATGCTAAGCACTGAGCCTTCTTCCTGAGTCAGATGCATACAAGACAAATGGAGGGGTCAAATTTAGAAAAAAAATGTTCTATATGTCTTGTCCAATGTGAAGACAGCCCCTGGAAAATGGTGTTCTGAAGTGAGCCATGGTTTCTTTGGCAATCACCATTTGGTAGCTGGGAGACTTTTACTGGTGAGCCATGAGGGCAAGAACTGGTTAATCCTCAATGTCTACTATGGAGGGGAATCTCTGTGGGCTTATAATAGAAAATGATAGATGGTCATATCTTTAAATCCTTCTCATTTCTACCTGAATATACGGTAGTTAATGAATATACAAGAGGCCTATTTATATTAGACTCCTAATGTTACACAGTGATAGTTTTTTATGTGCAAAATACAGGAAATCTCTGGATATAATTGCCACATATGATGGTGTGATTTCAGCTTATTACTCTTTAAATGAGTCATAATTTCTTAATACTTCAGCACTTCATTGCTCTTTTTACCACATCATTTTAGAGCATGAATGTTCAACTGCTTATCTAAAAAGTCATCAAAACCATGTCATTGAAACAGCTCTTATTTTTAACCTCTATGAAGAATTTGAAGTACAGGAACAGAACTGTTAAATTATTTTTCCCTTAGTCAATACTTTTAACACTGTTGACTTCAGAAAAAAGGAAGTGTCTGTACTCATCTGCATTCTATCAGTCATTGTGTGTATAGAAATCATCACTATGGTGCTTTTAATGGAGTTCAGCTATCATTCTGATTCAATAGAAATATAAAATATTGAATGTTTATTGGATGTTATCTTAAACCACCACTTTTACATCACGACTGTTGAAACATGTGAAGAACGATTTTCTCCTAACTTCTCACTAGACTGCAATAAGAAGTGGAACAAGGAAGAATTGAAAATATGAGGAATTATTTTTTTAATTCTATTCAAGTATTTGGAACATTGGTCGGTCATTCAAAGGAAATTCCCTAAGTTTTTCAATTCAGCTTGTTTACCTAAGCATAATAACAATGTATTGTACGGGTATTTTTTTAAGATAATCTATAACCGCTTCATGACACTGAATTTTTTATTGAATGTATTCATTTGGGCTTTAATATAAATTATTATGCCTTGACGCTTATGGCATTGAAACAGAATACATCACATTTAAGAATGTATACTTGTAAGAATAGATAATGTTTTATGGGATATAAATACAATGCATATAATATATTACAGATACCTTGCAGGAGGTATATTTTTACAGCTGTAAGCCTGATAAATAACAAATGCAAAGTTGGTTTTAGCAAAAAATACCCAGGTTTATAAATAATATATGTTCCTTTGCTGATTTTATAAAAAGATTACCTTTGTGAATTCCAGGATATATATTAGAACAACGTATGAAGGAGAAAAGAATTTTTGAAAATATATCTATGGCTTATGCATTCTCTGAAGTTAAATAGAGGCTGGAACTAGTCTATTCCTTTATTTATCATAGCTGACAGTCTGAAATTGCTTCAATAGGAAATGTTAAATAATGAATTTCATGATTTATAGAGCTAACCAACTTTACATCAAATTACTGAAATTTTCCTCTTTGCAACTGGAGTCACAGTAAGGAGCAAAGTGATGGGAATCCAAGTGTTTGTAGCAAAGACATACATTTTCATCCCATTTGGTTTGGTACTGAATGCCTAAATGATTTCTGATAACATCAAAAAAAACCCCAACCTCAACCTGCTGATATAATTGCTGACAAACAGTACCATAATTTCAGTCATGTAAAATGTATGTATTATTAACTCCTTGAAACCAGTGGTGAGAGATGGATTTGAGTTAGTTGTAAGTATGTTCCTATTGGACTGAGAGAATAAATTTTCTAATTTTATTGCAAAATATAGATTTCTTGCAAAGAAGAATTTACCTAGCTACCTACTTTAGGATTAAATATATGGATATAGTTAATTTTGCTAGACAATGTTATGGGGCTTTATATTTATAAATATGCATATATAAAACAATTTTTTTTCGAGCTGACTGACGTTTTGGAATAAAAATGAAAGTATAAAGCTGTTATTTTGAAATTCTCATATGAAAACTCTTAAAGAGCTCAAGCTTTTTAGTTACCATGGCAATGGTTATCAGTCTGTCTTTAATATAGGACATAGTAGTTGTACAAGTGAGGAAATTCAGTCTCCACAGTAAACTTGATAAAAATATAATATTCTTCTTTCAGATATTCTGAATCACTCCAAAGAGCTGCATTCAAGACAGATTTCATTAACAAATATATCTTGAATGTGTAGGAGAGATCAAAGGTTGCTTGCAACTAATTAGCAGATTAAATGAATATGATCTCTGTGTAGTATATGGCAGTAAATTTGAAAGCAGTAAGGAAATTATAATCAAGACATTTGCTATTGTTTCCATCCCAACCAGTTGATGATGAATGACAGTGTAATGTTCCCAGGTTTTTTGATGAGGACATAATGATCTGAAGTAGGTCTCATCAAGTTAAACCTACTCAATCTCATCTGGCAACCCTTTTACTGGTTTAATACGGTGTGACTGTGATTAGAAATTTGTCTTCTATCTCAGACAAGAACTGACAATTCAACCTCGTCAACAGGACAGGGATGTGTGACCAGCACGTTCAGGCAGACCTGCTAAGAGCAGGAAAGGTGTCTGACTTTTTCACATAGGTGTGTGCAGCCTGCCGCCCCTGCGCAGAAAGGGCTGTGGGACCCAGCTCAGACAGCAGGGCACAGCTCCTGCCCCCAGGCACTACTGCATCATGTACAGTTTTGAATATTGCCGTGCTGTAAAACTTGGAACAAGCTCCCTTAGGCCAGAGCATATTAAATTCCTTTAATTCCTGACCCCAATTCTGACTGGTGTCAGTTTGTGGCAAGTAAACCCTGTAAGAGATTGCTGTTTTAGAGGCTTGCTGGCCCTGGGGGGAGCAAGGTGCACGTCAGTCTATGAGCTTCGAGTTTTCAGTTGCAAATAACTCCCTGGATTTAAATGTCTAGGTTGTTCCTGGCAGGTTTTTTAACCACTGACATTCTCAGAACAATTAGCTGTAGTTTAGGCAGTAGAGAAGAAAACTTTTTCATCAGCTTACCAGTAGTTAAGCTGCGACTGGAGACATCAGGTGCACTTGGCAACTGAGATGCCATTTTAGGATTATAGCATAGATGTACAGTGTGCTTTTAGCTGAGTGAAATAGCAGGTTGTTTAATATTTGAATGACCTTTTTTAGATTCCTGGGGAAACTCATTGTGATGAATCAGAACACATAATACTTTCAGCATTTATGATTTCAGGCTGTTAGAGCCATGACTCCATTTGTTGCTCTGTTTATTTCTGATTCATTTCATATATTATTTCAGAATTACAAGAGAGATAAAGTTCTTTCTTTTCTTCTAAAAGAACTCTTACTCTTTAGAAGCATATTTATTTCATGGGCAGGTGACTCACGGGAAAATTGGTAAAGAAACATGTTGAAGCAGTCTTGTATCCCAATCTTGATTCTGTTATCTTCTTTGGAAAGAAAAATTATATTTCAAAAATTAGCTTTGTGTCTTTCACCGGGTCAGGAGTTTGGAGTATCCCTTGTTTAGGTCTCAATCCAGAGCAGTTCCAGTGCTCCAAAATCTCTCTAATCCTTAGTTCTCCAGAAAATGGGTTGAGCTGCAGCAAACTTCCTCTGCAAATGTGTTTTTAAACATACTTACATACACATATGTCTACATATATGCATGTTCATATCTACTGTGCAGTACAAAAATATTCATGGGTTCCTGCTAACCCTTCAGAGAGTTTCTGTGTCTGTAGTGACTGCATCTCAAAATCTGTGGCCAAAGACAGAATGCCATGTAAGCATTAGAACCCGTATTTGACCATCTTTCAGAATCTGCCAGTAACCTATTTGTGATAACCCTTCCTTAGAACGGCTGATTTAGTAGCTGATGGTGTGCCTACATTTTTCCTTGCTACAATTTCCGGTCTTTGCTTCCGCACCATTCCAGGGAATACGTGCTACCAGAATGGGTACTAAAAGTATTGGGTTTGGTTTGGTTTTGTTTGTTCTAAAGTATCATTCATGCTCTACCCTCAGTTAGAGTCTCTTCAAAGAAAAACAGGGCCTGAGTTCAGGCAAGAGAGCTCCTGAAGTCTACCTAGCATGTTTTGGTTTTAGAAAATGTTTTTCTTTGTTTTAATTATCTATCTGTAAAATAAATGAAACACTGAATACACCACTGCCCAAAACGCTCACTGCACATCAGGTAAGGGTAGTTGTCTATGCTAAAGATTCACAAGTCCTTCCATTATATAGCCACGTGGTTATTACTAAGCAGATGAAAACATCTACCCCTCTGTGCCCCAAGAACTTGTTTGTGGATGTGCTAGTGAGAATTTCCATCACTGCCATTGCTATGAATGTCAGAATTAACATGGAATTTGGGTATTACGTGGAACAGGAAGTGCATTAGGGTTCTGATCTCCTTTGTTTGTTGCTCTGTTCCTTACTTGCTCTGACTTAGTTTTACATTTACTTTTGACATTTCTATCCATAATACCTATGAAATTAAGTTCAAAATTTTAATACTGATCAGCAGCACTCTGATAAGCTTTGGCATTTCAGTGATAGAAACAACTCTATTAGACAGGAGATTTTTACTTTTTTTTTTGTTTTTTTCTCAAGAAGAAAAGACAAAAGTCATAACTGGCAGTTTTGTTGGTCTTCTCTGAGCAACAGAAAAAAGGCAATCTCATGTTCTAGATTGTAACCTGGCTACTCAGAAGGAGAGGTTGAGCAGATTATATTTTTTCTACCTAAAATTTGTTTTGAAAGGACTTCTTTTGTGCTTAGATTAATTGACACATTAAGATGGAGAAATCACATCTTCAGTTATTGCTTAAGTTGAAATAGTAAACAAACATGCAAGCTTAAGGTGCATTCTTGTGAATATTGAGATCAATAAAGTGTACATGACTAAGAAAAAGCTGCAAATATGGACACACTGCAACTGGGTGTAATTCAAATAAATAAAATTTTTACTAGCTCCACTTGCAGCAATTGCAGATGAGACTAAATGTTTGGATATTACATTTGATGTAGCTTTATTCTGATGTTCCTGTATTATTCACAAACTTACCCTTGCTTATATAGTCCTATAACACTTGCTATACATATTTATGAATGAGAAGTGCCTTGACACTAATAACTGTTTGTCCCCAGTGTCTAAGCAAGAAAAATAATTTCAAAATGCAAAGAAGTTTTTATAAGTCATGCACTAACTGAGTTTATTTTTTTAGAGAGAAAACAGAGATTATAGATTCTTCTGCAGAAGAATATATTGTGGGTAAAAAGATTTTTTGCGTGTGTGGAGGTAATAATGCATTCAGATGTCATTGCCAGTTATTTTTATAAGAAGATTGAATAATTTTCCTGATTATAATTTTATTTGCAGGAAAGTAAAGAAAGAGGTAGAAGGCTATTAGTTGCAATGTGTCTTCCTGTGACTCAATAAATCGTTCAAACATAAAGAAAACTAGATACTTATATTAATTTAATGGCAACCTGGTCCTGTTTCAGGAAACATAAGTGTAAACAAAATCCACAGTTTAATTTAGCTGCTAAAAAAGCCTATTCCTTTGTGTGAAAATTCCTAGGGGACATGTATGGTAAATAGTTGGGAAGATTTAAAATATAGACGGTTTAATGTATTTTGATGTTTGTTCTGGTACACGAGATAAAGAATTTTGTATATTAAATGTTAGATAGATTTAGTTTTTAAGGTACAGAGATATTTCAGATAATAATTAATTTTTTTCCAAAGGAAAATGAATGGTGTGTTTTCATAAAAATAGACATTTGAAAGGATACTGGATTTCATAGGGAAGCAGGTGGTGTTCAATATAATTGCTACATGTCTGGAAAGAAAGATGAAATAGAAGGTGAAAAAGATGAAACAATGGCACAGGTCACCACGTGAGACAGGTTGTTCAAGGTAATAGAATTAAAATCCTGTCAGTTGTAGATATTTAAAATTTGATTTGTAAATTCCCTAGTTGCATACTCTTTCTTCTCTTCTACTTATTTGTTAAGATACTTTGTCATTCCAAATATCCATATTGTGCTTTGGTACAGAATATCTAGTTTAAAGACAACACTTTTATATTTCACCTCGACATGTAGCCAACAAGAGAGAAACCATACTTTTTCAGGAGACCCCTATAACACTGCATTTTTTTGCTAGCAGCTTGTAATGACATCTTTAAATTATGCATATTATTTAGTTTTTTATTCATAAAATAAAAGAGAGAAACTCCAAGAAATGTAAATATCTCCTAAGAAGTTTGCAGTTTACTCCAGAGTTGGAAAAATCTATCAGAAATAACCATTATTTAGCAGGGATGCATACTATCAATTTGATAGTATTTTTTCATTATATGTGTGTTTTTTCCCCACACATAGATTTTGTGTATTTAATGACATTGTTGTTAATCCATTTTGTGAATTCATTATTTTCCGCATGTTTTTTCTAACAGGAGCAAGCTTAGTTTTCATTGTCATTCCATTTCCTTCTTGAGAGACACAGGATGTTCAAAAAGTATTCATTTTTCTAAAAGTCTACTTTGAGATTAGTCTCAATTTCTATACTATTCCCCTTCCCCTCTCCGAATACCGCTTGACAACTTGCTAGCAGCAAATGTTAAAGTGACTAATTACATTACATCCTCTGCAGCTGTAGTGTGTTACAGCACAGGCAAGAAAACTTGTTTCTGGGAAAGAGTCGTGGCTGCAGGAACCAGGTCACTAACACGGAGTGGCTGGACAGGGTAGGAGCTCTGCTTCTCGACTGACGTGATGTGAACTGTACCAAAAGCATCCTCCCCTGCCATCCAGCTGAGGGCAAAGGCTCTATGCGTGTTGCCTCCAGCAAAATGCAAGTGAATTAATCAGAAGACAGTGGGGAGAAACTCAAGGATTAATGTAGTTTTGAAAGAGCCATTAAAAATGTTCTCAGCAATTCACATAGCATTAAGGAATTATCATGCTCAGAGCATTGGTGTTTCATAAAACTGGCATACTCTATTCTGCAACATGCCTGTAGGTAAATGTATAAACTGTTTAAATAAAAAAAATAAAAAGCAGTTTAAAGGTTTAATCCATCATTTCTGTCAAGATAATATATTTTAAGTTTTCATTGTTAAATATTCAGAACACATGGAATTAGTTCTAAAGGCAAATTACTAAATCATGGTTGTTAAAAATATGCTTTCACTGTTATAATATGTGCAGTGACAAGATTATTTCAGGCAAATGCAAGACATCAGATTGTGACCTTTTACCAAACAAGCACTTCTTATAATTATAATTGCCTTGGGCTAGTGAATTCTACTATTACACTCATTTTCACAATAATTGTACATGTATTTGGAAAGATGTGTCATATATCTTGAATACCCAACTTACAATAGTTTGGTATGATTACAGCTAATTAAATCAGATGGGAAAACTGTACTTAATCATGTTAATTGCTTGAATGAAAAGATCCAGAAATTTGTGGATAAGACCTAGAAATTATTTCTCATATTAACACTGTAAGTTCAAACTAGAAGCCTTTTTACTTTTTTTTGTCTTTAAGTATTGTACCCGGTATACTTCACAGTTTTGGAAAATGGGAACTTCTTGATGATTCTTCACTCTAAAGTAGAATGAAGTATTTATTTTTCATTTATTATGCAAGGTTTTTTCAAAATATGTAAGCTAATGATGCCTATCAAATAAAGTTTAAAAACCCAGACTTTCATTCCTAGTGAAAGAACCAACTTTCAAGGAGCTCCAAGCTGATGAGTTAGTTTGCTCAGTGGACCTGTTACCTACAGATAAAACAGAAGAAGATCAGACTACTGGGATTGCATCAGCTCACACATTGTGAGGCTGGTCTCAGATTGGACCAACTGGTCCAGAGGCAGAGCTTGCTCTCTGTAAACCTGTAGGGAAGTTGTAAGCTCATGATTTTCATGTAAGTCATCCTCGTCTCTCTAAAGAGCTATGGGTCCTGAACCCAGATCCACTTTAGAAATCTGTGGAAATTATTTCTACTGAGAAATTTAACACCCGAATGTAAAATACAAACAAAAGTGCTGAGCAGCAGGAAAATTTTTAAGAAAAATTAATATATTTGGGAAGTTGCCTTATTGACATAATTTAATGCTTCTATAACTGAATAATTCTCAACAGAAGGAAGGACAATGGGGGGTTTGCACATTTTAATTTTCACTTCTCAAAACCAGGAATTCTTTCTACTTATAGACAGAAGCTATTAGACAGTCTATTATATTTCCATGTATGTCCTACTTTCATTAGAGGTCAGTGTTATTTGGCTACTAATTGTTCCAATTTTTAGCCATTCTAGGATTACAGAAACATGACATTGTAGTTGGTCATCCCATCAACAGTTTATTACTTATTTTGAAATATGCATATAGGCATCTCTCTACCTTTCCTGTGTTCAACTCTTGCCTTTTTCTCTTTGTGTATGTTCAAAACACAACAAGAAATGCACATTAAACCTAACTACTTAAATATCTGGGGAAGATGGGGAATGGGGACGCTAAAATATATCTGCAGACTGTACAGAAAACAGTTTACACAGAAGAGTACAAGAGTGGAAATGCTTTTTAAGGAGATAAAATAATTTTACTAAGTGCATCATAAGATGCATTTGCAATAATAAAAATGCTAGCATGCATATAAATTACCTCAGAATATCTGATTGTTCTTAACATCAAAGTAACTTTTTCTGATGCTGATTCATAAAATAAAGTCTATTGTATGAAATAATTCTTGAGATTAAAAACATATTTAAAATGTTCCTAAGTCTGCTGCCAATGCTCAGCTATTAATAACTTGGCTATCACTAGCAGGCAGCTTTTAGTAAGTCTGTTTTCTTCAAAAAATGACAACACTTGGCAGGGGAATTGGCCCTTATTTTCTTTGCAAAAAGTTTAGTAATAAAAAACCTGTTTCAGAAAAGTTTGAAAGTTTTATTCTCTTGTGGATCTGATTGTCAGGATTCCAGCATGAGGCTGTTCTCTCATGGGCAAAACAGAAGTGGACAGGAACAAAATGACCTCCTTTCTTAATCCCAAACATCTTTATAGTAGAAAATACAGTAAAATAATTAGGAAGATTAAAACTTATTAATATAGCAAAAATTATTTCTTTAAGTTTCCTTGAACATGAGTTGGTTATTTTGCCCTGGTTTGGGCAGCGGTTTTAGACTAGATGTTCGCTGGTTTGTGATTCTTCCCAGCCTCTCTTCCCAGAACCATCTTTGATTTTGATATTTCACACAGTAAGTACACTCTGTGAAATATCCACGTGTTGATAAGATATTCTGATTAACACGACTAAGGCATCAGGTACTGCTAAATTTACAATTTTTCAGTGACTCTTTTAAAAAGGGTTTATTGCAGCCTGCTTCTACTATCTTTACAATATTTGTTTATGAAATATATTTTTCAAAATCCATCCAACATTACACTAGACAATTTTCTAGCATGATTTTCTATATACTCTTTTGGGTTTTTTAGCTTTTCCTTGCACTGCATTTTTTTGTGCTCTGGTGAATATGGTTTGGTTTGGTTTGAAGTATGTACCAAAGGTAAATCTCCTTTCCTGCCTTTCCTTTAAAAAACAAGAAGGTAGGAGCAAAAAAAAAAGATGTGATATATCAAGGAATACACATTCACTGAGACTCCTTTTGCCTTTCACATCTGCTTCCAGCACGAGGTTTTCACCCGAAAATTGTCTATAATGTGGCTCCAGAGTTCTTCCACACCAAAAACTCTTTCCATTTCTTGCTTTTTGATTTCTGATAGCTTGAATCTACCTGGTATTTTAAAGTCAATTGTGGTCTCAGAATGAAATCACAGAGTAATATATCTGGCTTCAAGTAATTTATACTATTTTTTCTTTACTTATTTTTGAGTTGCTGACGGAGTGAAATATATTTGTTTCAAATGTAACAGAAGTGAGTCTGGCTGAACATTACTTGTAGCATATTGATGAATATTTTTGAAATATGCATGAAAGATAAATACATAAATATGGAATTGGTTTGGGAGCCCACCAACACTTGATAAATTTACCTCCAACAGAATAAGTAGCAAAGCAACAACAGGGGGAAAACTTCAAGTGCTGCAAGTTACATTTATATATCAAGCAACTAACTTCACTAGAAACGTGTGATATTGTTGTGTTTTCCTCCACTCTTCCTTGTGCAAAGTGCATTTAGGAGGGGTATGCTTTCCCTTCTCATTCTTTTTCTTTCTGAAGACGGGTGAGGTATAGTCTTAGCACAGAAAGTACCCTCGATTTTTTTGGAGTGCTTTTTCGCTCTCCTTTGAACCTCCATTGTGTGGACTCTACATTAGGAATTTGTGATTAGTTCACTCAATGACTAATTTAAGTTAGTGCACTGGAGCCTATTAAGCTTGCCACCACCCGAGCTGAGGTGCCATCCCCTGTTACATCAACTTTTATTGAGTGTTCCCCAGTGATCAGCTCTAAACCACCATAATGAGACACTAACACAATTTGTGTTAGACAAAAAGGAAGACTGAACAGAGGGGAAGAAAGCAGAGAACACCACAAACATGGCATTTCTCAAATTGCTAAAAAAAGAAAAAATGGAAGAGTAGTTACCTTTTCAAGTTTATTTGAAAAATATTCATTATTTATTTTTTTGCACTTATCTGCTACTTTCAGTGTTTCTTCCTTATATATTGAATCAAGCACGAGAAGAGCCTGTGGAAGCTTTTGAAGTCCAAGTGAAACCCACTGCAATACTAAAACTATGACGTCTTACCTGTATTGTGTAGGATAAAAGACTTGTATTGTGTAGGATACAATACAGGAGACATCTTCCATGTGTGCCACCAAGTGTTACAGGTAAATTAAACCTCTTAGGGAGGAAATATTTACTGGAAATTCCTCTGTGGAAGAAGCTACATGGAAGAATACATACAAAATATTGTAACTATACATAACAGAGGTATAACTGAGTCAGAAAAAAAATGTTAGAACTGTCATTGTGCTTTTGTCAAGTGCTTTGACCCTTTGTACATGACACAAGTCTGCCAGGTTTTCCTAAATGCCAGGTAGCTGTGGAGTACAATGGGAATGTGATATCCAGAGACTTTGAATATCCATCTAGGTGTCTGTCTGCAAATTTTAGTAATTAAAATATAGACCTTTAAAATTCTTGTTTCTTATCCCTCAAACTTGGTGGAAGACACTAATATAATTATTATGGATACAAAGCATCCATAAAGCCAGGCCACATTGGTGAACACCTATTTTTATTTGAAGTATAAGAGTAAGCGGGGAGGCTAGTCTTTCTGGGTTTGTTGGTTGTACTGCTTCTTTCTGGGTTTATTTTACTTTTCCTTGGAATGTGGACCCTCTCTGGAAGGAAACAGAATACCTTGTTACCTGGGATATGGAAAAGGCTCATGTACTCAACAACTTTTTTGAGTTGGTCTTTGCTGGCAAGTTCTCCAGCCACACTGGCCAAGTCACAGAGACAGAGTCAGGGACTGGGAGAATGAAGAACTGCCTGCTGCAGAAGAAGATCTGGTTAGAGAACACCTAAGGAACCTGAAGCTGCACTATTCCATGGGACCTGATGAGGAAATGCATCCTTGTGTCCTGAAGGAACTGACAGATGAAATAGCTAAGCCACTATCCAGCATATTTGAGAAGTCATGGCAGTTTGGTGAAGTTCCCATTGATAGAAAAAGGGGAAACATAACCCCTACTTTAAAAAATTTTTAAAAAGGAAGACCTAGGGAACTACCAACCAGTTAGTCTCTCCTCAGTGCCTGCCAAGATCATGGAGCAGATCCTCCTGGAAACTGTGCAAAGGAACATGGAAAATAAAAAGGTGATTCACATGGCTTCACTGAAGGCAAATTGTGCCTGAAAAATATGTTGACCTTCTATTGATGTGGTTATGCTGTTGACGGATAAAGGAAGAGTGACTAATATCATCTACCTGGGCTTGTGCAAAGTGTTTGGCACCATCCTGCATGACGTCCTTGTCTTTAAGCTGGAGAAACATGGATTTGATGGATGGATCATTCAGTGGCTAAAAAACTGGCTGGGTGATCACTCTCAGTGAATTTCAGTCCACAGCTTGATGCCCATGTGGAGACCAGGGACAAGTGACCCTCAGGGTTCAGTATTGGGATCAGGGCTGTTTAACACTTTAGTCAGTGACATGGGCAGTGAGATTGAGGGCTCCCTCAGCAAGTTTGATGATGTGTGGTCAAAATGCTGGAGGAACCTTGACAGGCTTGAGACGTGGGCCCGTGCAAAACTCATGAACTTCAAGAAGGTCAAGTGCAAGGTCCTGCACATGGGTGAGGGCAATTCCGAGCACAAATACAGAATGGGCAGAAAATAGATTTAAAGCAGCCCTGCTGAGAAGGACTTGGAAGTGTTGATCGACATGACCCAGCAATGTGTCCTTGCAACCAAGAAAGCTGACTGTGTCCTGGGCTGCATCAAAAGAGGCATGACCAGCAGGTCAAGGGAGGGGATTCTCCCTCTCTTCTCCACTCTCATGGAACGTCACGTGGAGTTCTACATCCAGCTCTGAGGTCCTCAACACAGGAAGGACATCAACCTGTTGTTCATTTGACTCAGAAGACCTTTTTCTTCTCCTCTGATATAATAACTTGCTGTCCTGTCTGTGGAGACATTGTATCCTAATGTTCACTGCCTAAATATAAATATAAATAAATATAAATATATCAAAATATATATAAAAATAAATATAAACAAATATATGAATAGGGATGGTTTTTATTCCTGAGAATTTACAAGTATTGCACAGAGATGTCAGTCTTTTGGGCAGTGCACTACACAGCAAATATATGGCTATCGCTGCTGGGTAATAACATTTATTTGCCTTCTTTCTCTCCTTAAAAACCCAGAGTCATGTAACAAAATAACTACAACATATAGCTGTTTGTGGAAAGAAAACTTGTTCCTTGCTATCAAAATGGAACAGAGATGAAATATTTCCAGGGAACAATGTCCCAATCAATATAAGAAGGAGTCTTTTCTCATGAAAACAAATTTTTCCTATTCTCTCTGAATATTTATTTGTAATCTGTAAAAATTGATACACTTCTGATTTGATCTTATTTCTTCACTATTTCTCTGTAAAACCAACTTCATTTCTTATAAGAATATTGCAGATTTGCATTTTTAGGTTCCATACATGGGGGTTTTTGTCATCTTGTAGTTGAGGTGGCAGCTAATTTTCTCATTTCTCCAACATGGCATGTAATGCACTTTGAACATCTAGAAAAAAGTCAGCCAAATAAACAGAAGCAAAGAGTATTTGGATGCAAAATGTGTTCTGCTGCTACTTTCTACACAGACTGCATTACAGTTTTCTTATTCATTGGGAAAGAGTTTAAGTTGCTGAAAAATTGAGTTTTCAGCCAAAGAAAACTTTAAAGGCAAGTCACTTTCTTTCCTGGGATTCAGATTCCTTCTCGTAGATTTACACAAGGATTATGGTTCCAAGTGGGATTTACAAAAGCCGGAAATAAACAAATGGGATCCATATCAAATTTCTCAGAACTGGCATGACACTTGGGTTCCTAAGTATCTACACCATTTTTGGAAACTGTATTAAGGCTTCTGAATCCCTAGTGATATGCTATAGTAAGTACTGTGCAGCAGCACATATCTCAAACACTAGAAACAGCACAAATTCACAAATTTGTCAGCACTGCACATTTCCCTGGCTCACCAGCACACATTAATGAACTTCTGAAATAGAGCATGTTATCCCAGACAGTGTCCTAATGTGTCCTTTCTAATGGGGTTCATATACCTCTGTATGATGTTGAATAGTTCCTTGTAGACAGGATCGAATCTGTTCCTCTGAAACAGATTAGAAAATTCTAACATATTTAGATGGGCCCTTCGTTGACAGAGTTTGGAGGTTGCTTTGCAGACATTTTATATATGCATTACTAGGGTGGATTTTTTTATGCACCAAGCATTAAATATGGTTGTGTAATCACCAGCTCTGGTAACATTTCTGTACTTCAAATGTTTTTGATGTCTAATCTCTCTTTGTTGCCAAGTAACCGTATGATATGTGCTGATATAACATCTGCCATACTGGGTTGTATGCAGAGCTTTATTTAAAGCTTGGCACATTAAATGGACAATATGTGCCAGATATTATTGTTCTCAGGCACATTTTCCTCCCTTTCCTTACATGGACTGTGTAATTGGTTTTAATGTTCTACGGCAGACCTTGATTTCCTACCATGTTACAAACCAGAAAAGGCATGGAAACTAAAACTGTACAGCTTAGACTTCAGACAAGATTTTTATAGAGATAGTGCAAACCTGAAGTCCTCTGTGCCAGGATGTCTGCTGTCATAATGGGAGGGCCTGTACACACAGTATAGAGCCAGGTAGAACATCTGTATGATAAACTTTAGCTGTACAGTGCAATCTGCACGGCATGTCCCCCATTCCATCTGCTGCACCGACACTGACTATTCAGGACACCTGAGGAATCTTCCAGACTCTCTAAACCTGATTGTAAAGTGCAAATATTTGCTAAAAATAACAAGTGGAGACCTGCTAGGGATAATTTGGTCTAATCCCCTGCTCAGAACAGGGTCTGTGAGGGTAGGTTGCTGCAGGTGATGTCCACCTCGGTTTTGAATATCTCTGATGGTGGAGACAATACAGCATCTCTGGGCAATTTGTTTCTGCGGGTGACCACCTCTGTAGCGAACAATATTTTTCTTATGTTTAAGTAGAATTTCCTGTTTTGTGCCATTGTCTCTTATCCTCTCCCTTAGCACTACTGAGAAGAATCTGGTTCTGTTTTCTTGACTTCCCCATCGTGGTTTTTCATACATGGACAACATCCCTTAGAGCCCTCTCTTCTCCAGGCTGAGCAATCTCAGCTCTCTTGGTCTCTCTTCATCTGAAATGCTCCAATGCCCCAGTCATCATTGTGGCCTTCTCTCTCCTTGTCACAGGATGTCTATATCTCTCTTGTATTGGAGTCCAACACAGGACCCAATGCTCCAGATGTGTCTCATCAGAGCTGAGCAAAGGGGAAGGATCACCTTCAACCTACTGGCCATGCTCAGCTTGATGCAGCCCAGGGTGCTGGTGGTCTTCACTGCTGCAACAGCACATTGCTGACTCATGTCTACTAGCTTGTTTTCCATAAATCCAAAGTCCTTCCATGCCATCTGATTTTCAGCTGTTTGGCTCTTGGACTGCACAGAAATTTGGGATTATTCCTCCCTAGGGACAGGACTTGGCATTTCACCTTGTTGAGCTTCATGAGTCTCCTGTCAGACCATTTCTCCAGCCTGTCAAGGTCCCCCTGAGCGGCAGCACACCCACTGCTGACCCACTGGTTGGTCATCAATCACTCTTCTCAGTTCTGTGCTCTGTTATCCAGGTCACTACAGAAGTTACACAATGCTGAACCAGCTCTGATCCTGGGGAGGCACTGCTGGTACAGGACCGCAGTTAGACTTTGTGTGCTGGCTGCAGTCCTCTTAGTCCAGCAGTTTCCTCCATTTTCAACCCATAGCACTATCCACATACTTCACTGATTTGTCAGTGAGACAAAAAGCCTTGTAAAGTCAAGATAAACAGCATCAACTGCTGTTGACTGATCTAGTCATCTCATCACTGAAGGCTATCAGGTTGGTTAAGCAGAATTTTTCCTTTGTAAATCCAATCTGATTATTCCCACTCATCATCTTGTCCTTAATGTTCTTGGTAATGGTTTCCAGTACTATTTATTCCATCACCTTCCTAGGGATCAAGGTAAGGCTGGCCAGCCTATGCTCCCAAGATCCTCATTCTAGCCTTTCTTGAAGATTAGGAGTGATATTTGTACAGTCCAAAAATCTCTCAACTTAAAAGCAAACCCTCTCTCAGTGGAACAGATAAAAAAAAGCTGTCTGACAGGACAGAAAAGACCAAGTGCACTCAATGAGAAGTACATAGAGAAAATATAAAGTCTTCTCACTGTTCATAAAAGTGATTTTTTTTCAATTTCTGGGTCACAAGAAATAATATTATGTCCAAATTTCTAGCAGAGCAAAGACGGATTCAGAAGACTAAATCACTGAAATTACTTGTAGAACAAATGAAAAATGTTTACAGGTCTAAGACAGAACCATAACAGAGAGAATGGGAACAGGTCACCTTTTAAATCAGACAATTTTTAAATAGAGCCACAGAATTAAAAGGTGGAATACAAATCCTGAAAGAGAAAACTCTGTGAAATATGTAAAATCTTTAATTGCAAGGCCTTTAAATGTCAGGTCATTGGAAGAGTTGAAGTGGTAAGGGTGCATAAGGTCCTATCTTTTTACAAGGCCTCCGCAGAGGCTGAGAAATCTTACTTTGAAATGTCAGCATTATCAACAAAAAGATTTAATTATTTAAAATAAAAAAATGCATGGAGGTTCTAGAATTTGTTTTCAAAGGTCATGAGCTAGTGTATTTCCAAGAACTATCTGCCCTAAATCTCAAAAAATGAAAGAATAATGAAAGAAAAATAAAGGCAGGAACAAGTTTCACAG